>JAZGTK010000751.1:12342-53902 GCA_036877625.1 Ambastaia sidthimunki
AGACGGACATTTCGGAATGTTCCCGGCTAATTACGTAGAACTTATCTAACACAGCTCAGCGTTGAATCGGAGTTGGGCTGCACCAATTTGTCCCTTGTGGATTAGACAAATCTTTCGCCCTGTGAGCAAAATGGGATCAATATATTTGATTGAAAAGACTAAAACTAAAATTATGGACCAAAAGAATGGTAATCATGTGATTGGGGGGCATGGGGGGTGGGGTTATTTTAAGCTGTCCATTAATTTCACAAAACAATACTTGGACGTGGATTTTGAGTATGCTAGCAGATGGCCTCAACAGAGATGACCTAATAGTTGCTGTTTATGCAGGAATCATCAGAATATAAAATCATTATTACTGTATGCTTGTGACATCATTCCTGTGACATGCAAACATTGTTTTAGACTAAAACTTTCCTCAATGTTTTTTTAAAGTAATTTTTTTGAGCATTTCAAACATAAGGATTTCAACAACATGCTGCACATTTTAAATGATTCATATTTTGTTGATGTTTAGTGCAGCTGAGTTTGTAGTGGTGCTGTTTTGAGATTTTAGTCTTTGTTTCTCCACAAGACCGGGTTGGACTGCCTTGCTTTGTAAAGAAACATTCCAAAGAAGTTTTGGTGCAGTGTTTTTCTGAGGTCAGACTGAATAATAAATAGTGTGGTGAGTTTATTTGCAGCTTTGGTTATTTCTGAGCACTAAAGCTGTTAGCTCACTAGTGGTAATATACAGTAGAGTATAAACAGTACAAGTTACTTTGAGACCTCTATACTACAACTTTCATGTCTACTCAGAAATGTGGAGATTATCAATACTGTGATTTTTAGGTTTCAGGGAACGTTCGTTCTTTCATCTTACTGATTCTCAGCTTAGTCCTGTTTTAACCTGTGTGAGGATGTGATGTTGGCACGCAGTTGATTTAGGTGGATTTTCCAAGAGTTAAAGAAATCACATCAGTTGTTTTTGACCCATAAATTGTTTATGTTCACATACTTTCATTGTAAGTGCTGTGCCAATAGGAGAGTGGGGAGAAAAAAAATATTTTGAGGACATTTTAAAGAGTTCATTTTTAACAAAAACCTGTATTGAAAAACATCAAAACTTTCAAAGTTGTTGTTAGAGTTTATTGTGAATATCTAACAAGACTGGACAAGGTTGTAGCTTTCATTAAAAGAATAAATAAAGAGTTTTTAAGATGGAATGCTTTTTCTTTGTCTTTTTGCCTCTGATATAAGGTACACGGTTTTGGACATTTTTTTTTTTCAGTTTATGGTTGCTTCTCTGTAAAGACATGAGCTCTATGAACCCCAAATTCTCTGCTTTAAAGTGTACCAATAAGTGTAACATCTGGTACATTATGTTATGTTAATAAAAGTTAAAGTTTTGTTAGCAGTGAAATGACAGTACACTGTTTCTGGTTTCAGGCCTATTTCCTTTAACACAAGAGAGTGTGTAATTAAATAACCCCAAATGCTACAATCATGAGTACAATTTTGAGTAGTCAACAAAAAAGTTTCATATTGACTAGTTTTGCATTGAAACATAGACTGGTTTAGCTGTTCACTTATTTTTTGTGATCAGGTGAACCTGATCAATAATGCCAGAAATTACTTTGTTAAATGTTGAAATGTTAATTAAAATTCCTCTTGCACATTTTCTAGAGCATCTTGCATTCATTTTCACCCTTCTTGACAGTAGATTATTAAGGCCATCTACTCTCACTGTTCCTCTTTTAGTGTTGCTTGTGTCTAAATTGAAACTTTAAGCAGTTTGAACATGGTTTAGTCACATGTACATTTAGAGGAAGACTGAACCACAATTAGAGTATAGAACTCTGTTTAATATTAACTATATTTTAATGTTCTCTAACTATTTCTATTTAACAGTAGAAATAAAAGGGCATTTATCACAATTTAAAATATAACACAACACTGTACCCATTTTACATTGTAAGCCTTTTTTTAAAGTGGTGTTACCGATATAAACTCATGCTAGAGAGTGTTTTCTCATGCACTTTCCTTGTCATTTATGTCTAAGGCTATAATTTTGTGACCTGCATGTGTCACACAACCCAAGTTTCCTGGAATCAGAAAAATCAACATGACAGTTTGGGGATTTTTTTCTTTTGCTTGATCACCCCCAGTTTCATTTTCAGAAGAAAAAAGAGAAAAGACTGTACTTTTCCCCCTTGATCAGAGATGACAATCATCTTGTTTTTAACTGAAATTCTAACTGATGTTTTGCAATCCTTCAGATAACATTTCACCTATTATTAGTTTTTTTTCCGTTGATTCTACCTCCTATCCCATAGTCCATCCACACATTACTAATAGATTCTAATAGACCTAGTATTTAAAAAAACTTGGAGGTAACTGTTGGGCACAAAGTCATGATCTATTTGAGCACAATATTAACTTTATTTTGAAAAAGGAAGTAAAAAATGTCTTGATGGAAAATATCATCTCACTTCTGCAAAAGAGCAGCAGACCTTCTTGCAGAAGAGATCTGATGCCTTTGCTGGCTGATTATCAGCTATAGTTCTGACTGAGTAAAACTTTTCACTTAAAAAAGAAAATGAATCATAGGTTCTTGCTTATTTTCTTGTAGATATTTGTCAGTAGTTTTGTAAATGAGAAATTTGTTTAGTTCGTTTCAGGCAAAAGTTGTATTGATTGATTGATTTGGATGATTTGTTGTGTTTGTATTGTGTGTCCCATGAGACTTTGCAAGCAAATATGTTTTTAAAACTGCATACCTACTCAATGTAAAACTCTTTGCCAAAACCAAACTTCTGAATCGAGTCACACAAAACCACACATAACATGAGCTTGTTGGTGTGTTATTCATTTAATTCCTAAAAGAGGCATTGTTTTCTTACGCCAATATCAAATCATTGTTTGCCTACAGTTGTGCCAAATCTAAAGTATAGCCTAATATCTTAAGTTAAACTCATAGTAAATATTTTAGGCATAGCTTAATACATCATCAAAATGTTTGTTTGTGTAATTATTTTAAGGACAAAGAAAGACAAATACTCTTCATGTATAATAATTGAACAAAATGTACAGGACACCATGCTGAATAAAGTCATAGAGGCCTGTAACCCCTTCAATGCCATGACTATACTGTCTTCAGTGTGCCAAAACAATTATGCAACCTAAAAAAACATCTAAAAAAATAGATGCAAGAATATTTTTTGCATAAATATAATGAAGCCTATTTTATGATTTATAATTAGAGTTTTTTTTTGTTGCATTGTTATACTATTACAATTAAGCACACCTCCCCCCAAATTGTCATTACTGGAATGCATTTGGATACCTTTGAGAATTGTTTTTTTTTAATCAGATCATTTATACTGTAATACAGTAGTTGCAGTATTTGTATTAACTTTGCTTTTTAAGCATAATTTCCACCCTCAAATTACATATGTGAAACATTATTTTTTGTATAATTATATACAGTATTATTTTTTTTTACCTTTCTCTGATGTACCTGTGAGTTAACTGTTTTTTTAAATGTTGTGTGGGAAAAGCACAGCAACTCATTCTCCACTGGAGAAATCTGCTCCACTGTTCCCAGGAGAATGAGTCAAATCAAACTCAATAAGCTCTAGACTATTATGACAAACCTATCACACTTCTTGGTAACTCCTAACGTCTGTTTTCAGTTGGCCTGGTGCCCCTCTACACTTTTTATCTTTCAATATTTCTCTCTTTGACATGAAGAAATGGGGAATTTCTCTAAATCTCTGATCTTCCACTCTTCTTCAAAGCTCTGACTTGAAGTTTTTCTCCAGGTGACTCACTCATGTGCATTTGACTGACGCTTCCTCACAGCAGTCACGTCTGCCCACTCAACTGTTACAGGTTTAGATTCTAGTCACCAATATAATCATCAATAACCCTCAGCACAGTTTAATATTACAGGCTGGGCAGCATGTGATATTTCTGCTGATGGTTTGAGCTAAAAATAATGTACAGGAAGGGCAGTTTTGAGAAGGTTGTGCAGTGAACTGCATATCTTCAACTGCTGACTTTGATTTTTCTACATTGCTTGGCATCACATCTGTTGTGAGGAGCACAATGGCAGTAATCTGTTGGTGACAAGTATTCAAGTATTAAGTATTAAGTGGCTGAGTATAGGAGAATGTTTGTAACAACAGCTGTTTAACTTGAGCATTGCTAAAGAGTGTTGTTAGCATATTTCTATGTGATTGCTAAGGTATTCTGGATAGTTGTTATGACATTGTTAAGTGGTAAAATAAGCACACATTTAAGTCTCTGTAATATTCTGTTTTGAGTCACGAGTCAAGTGTCTATCAATACAAGTCTAAGATTTTTTTCAGTTTTATCTTTGGGCAGCAAAAAACATTGTTTTAGAAGAGGCCTGTAATAGCACACCTGTCCTCAACAAGCCATGTGGTTTTAATCTGAGCTATCATTCATTTCAGTCGTAAAAACAATGCGGGATAATTTACATTATGTTTATTACTTAGGGTTTTGTTCAAATTCATAAGCCCAAGCATTACCAACAGTAACAGTAATGTGTCTTAACAAATACTACCATTTATTACTTTTGCAATATCAATACCATATACAGTCAATTTGTTCCATAGCAACACTTGACATGAGTAATATTTGCATCCATAGTTCATTTTATGGACAGCTGGTCAAACAACCTATTCAACTTTTACAAGTCCATCTGATTTGGAAAGGTAACTATGACAACCACCTGAGATATTTTGAAACTGTGGTGTGATCTCATGTTGAGTAAAAGCTGAACCTCTTAAACTGAATATGAAAAATCATAAATTCCCTCATTTTCATTTCTGATATCAACAGAACGGAGGCAGGCAGAACTACGTTCATACTCTTGCTCCCAATAACAGGCAGGACGGATGTTTTGTTTAATATTTCACCTGAGAAACTCCCTCTGAGCGATTGGCTTTAGGCTGAGCCCTGTTATTGTGACATTTAAAGGTTAAAAATGATTAAATGTCAGGGACTATCCGGGCAGGTGAAAGTGAGGCCCCATCCATAAACGAGATGATCCGAAACTTCAACAGACTTCTTTGGCTCATCATCAGAATATCAGAGCAGCACACAACATCTGACAGCTTCAAAACAAAGAAAGATGTTTTTCTCATCTCTAAAACCATGATGGGGCTTTCCAGTGTTTTTTTGTAACTCATATTTAATATAGCAATTGCACACACTATATAATCATGGTCAATTTACAACAAACTAAAAAAGGGTGTAATGTTAATGTTTTGCCTTTAACAGGGGCAAAACCACCTCATTTTAAAATTATATTCATTATTATCATCATGCAGCATTTCAAATCTGTGGTTTATAATCAACAAGCCCAATAGGGAACGTTCTCAGAACATTGGCTAACATCCTCTAAAATTTCTATCTGGTATTTAAAAAACATTTTAATGTTTACTATTGTTAATAGACCATTTTTTTAACATTATATGTCATTAGCCAATGTTTCATAAAAGTAGCAATTTAGCATAAAAGTGTTATTGTTTCATTGTTAGTGGGAACTTTACAGAATAAAAAAAAAATGAATAGCATTCTTACATAACCAGGCAATAATGTTAATACAACATCTAAAAATAGCATTTTTAATGTTGTTGTTACTAAATTAAATTAAAAAAGTAAAATAATAAAAAACATTCTTACAATCTAAAATTGTTAGCTGAGAAGGCTGATGGAAAACAAGATGGATGGCCTCTTAATCTGATGAACATTTGTTCTTTAAAAAGTCAAAAAATTTACCCTTGTCTGTACCAGTGCACAAAATGACCTGAAAATTATCAAGATAATGATATCCTGAACTTATTTACTTTTAGTTGGAGAGCTTTGCAAATGTGGTTAATATTAAAAGTAATTTGTTTCTGGGGTTGTAGTTATGGTAATTGTCTTGTTTAATTGTTTTTGTTTAAGGATGTGCATCCCTTTTGTTATGTAAAATATAATTCTATTTTATTTTACACTTTCTGAGGTTTTGCTTAGCACAGTACTTTTTCCTGATTATCATTTTCATAATAAACACAAAGGGGAAAATCTTCACCAGTGCTCTGCCTCTGCGTCAGGGCAAACCCCTATTTGCACATTTCCAGTAGGTGAAACTTTTGTCATTTTAATCCAGCAAGACACAAGTCACATTTAAGACTGGATTAAATATAATTTGTTAGTGTTAGAATCCATGTTTAATTGCAGGCAAAAATTAAAAGGTCTAGACAGTGATTCTCAACCCCAACATGTCCCCAACAAACTTCCAAAGCACTTACAATTATTTAAAACAAGACAAAACACAGCTAAAAAATCAAAATATTTTATGTTTAGTATTGTTTTACAATAAATTTTTCTTCTATAATAAATCTTTTTATAACAATTGTTTCTAGTTTTGTCAAGCTCTGAAATATTTTATACAGTAATTGTGAGTGTTGGAGTCAAAGCCTTGTTAAAGCCTTGAAGTCAAAAAGGTTGAGATCCACTGGTACAGACTTACTAGTTAAATTTACAGACTAACAAATTCATCCATCCATTTTCTAAACCCTCTTGTTTCCCCTCTTCAGGTTCATGGGAGGCTGGAGCCTATCCCAGCATCTTTGGCCATAGACGGGGTATACCCTGAACAGATGGCCAGTCTATTGCAAGGCAGATGCTCACAGACACACAATGGGCAATTTACTGTATCCAGTTTACCCATTATGCCACCACTTAAACTAATAAAATACAGTATTCAATGCAAAACTGCAGTTATGTATAGTGAAAGGACCTAAAAAGGCAGTATGTTCATAAAGTATAGATAATAATGTGTTGCAATATGCTGTGGCATATTAAAGCAATCAAATTTTAATTTTTAACTTATTTACTGGAATTACACTAACTTGACTTATAGGAACGAAACCTCGCTACAAAACTCAAAGTCCCAAGGTGCCTCATTTGACAGAATGAGGAAGTAATGCAGAAATCGTTTGCCCAATGAGAGACACAAAGATCAATCTCACGAGTGCCACAGGATTTCGAAAGCGGTAGCTGAAGAGTGAGCTGTCAATCAGTGGCCAGAAGAAGAGAGACGGCGTCAGACGCGCACGACGCTCGCTACAATAAACTCTGGGCGAGGCGCATTAGTAAAATGGGTGAGTGTATTTTCCAGTAATCACTGTTACCTACTACTTGTAATTTCTATTTGTCCGGGCACCTCTTAATATGTCAGATAAGAGGTGGTGTCATTTCGGTCTGGTGTAGGCTAATGTTTGATGGTCTACTGAACAGTCTACGGTAGTGTTTCGGAAAGATGGTGCGTCTCCATAAAGTTGTTCGTTTGACAATTGAAACATAAATTCTCATCTATTCTCAGATTTACTTTCTAAATACGTAATTTTGTCATTGTCCTGATTAAAATAAAAAGGTTGCGTACTGTATTATAAAGCTTGCCTATTTACAGTTAATTACAAGTGGTTTATAAAAATGGCAATGGGGTAGTCTACATATTTCTGTAATTTGAGTCATTTAAGTAATGAGGACTACTTATTAGTAACCTTAACAAGTCGTGCTCGTAGAGGAAGTGGTTTGGAGAAATAGCAACACATTGCTGTTAAAGCGTAAAACCCCTCATCTGATAAACTGCTCACTGATGAGAGTGGGCCAGATAAGGTCAATGACAAAACATCACAGGGCATGGGTTTGATTCTGTCTGATTGGGGAGCTTTATCAAGGGTCAGATATGTGCCTTTCTTGATTTAATAATGACGATTAAGCTTATTTTGAGGTGCGTGCATTTCCAATGATTCACATTGCAAATGAAATGACTGCTATGTATAAATTCTGATGCTATCTCAATGTTGCACAATGACTTATTAAATTATTGTCGCACTGTTTTGAGGCTGCAAAGATATTATCAACATATGGAAGATTTGTACGTAAAATGCACAAAGGAATGTTTTATTTAAAAAAAAACTTTGAATAGTCAGAATGGAGTAGGCTCTATTAATTTACAGATAAATTAAATAACCTTTTTAACAATATAAATGTCTGAAATGGACAATATCAGAGTCTCAAGCAAAATGCAGAACACAATGCAGAACTCACAATGCAGAAAGCTGTCTTACCAGTGATAATATCAGTCAAACTTGTCACAACCTTTCTGCACTGTGGCTCAAAAAAGGAAGTCAAATAACAGAAGACTGTTTTGTGCCCTGGCACAGGAAATGTCTGATGTCGAAAGTGAAGCGTAGCTGGATGTTATAGACAGAGATGTGAGTGTAAAGAGTGTCGAGAAGGCTGTAAAAATAGGAAGTGGAGAGTCTGAGGTAGAGGCTACCCAGAGAGAGTCTATAATTCAACACTCGTGTGGTTTGTAAATAAGCTGTCAGGTGTGCAATGGTGACATTGTGCTGGCTCTGTTTAAACCAAATGCTTTAACGGTAGATTGCTTGATATGGTTTCTATTTGTCTTTACGTTTTCGCTCACCATCAAAAAAGTTCAGTGTAGTAGTATTGTGTTTTTCTGTACTTTTTAAAAGAATGAAAAGATCTAAAAAGGCTTAGATAACATTCTGCATTTATGGCAGCTATGAAAATGATTGAATTGTTGCATATGACTGTCCACAGTCTATAACTGGCCTACTTTATGTCAGTATGACAAACATTGCGTAATCAACATATTCATGGGAGTCAGAAAAAAGAAGAAAGAAGAAATGACCAGAAGATACCCTAAATGTCTATACTGTTAGACAGCTTACATATGTCTTTTTCTATTCATCATACTATCACAGCTGTGGTTTATGCATACAGACAGGAAATAGTGTTGTAATCATGTGGTTTCATATTTGAATGTTCTCTCATTCTCTCTCTCTCTCTTTCTTTCTCTCTTACACACACCCATGTAATTAAATACTTAAAATAATACAGATTCAAGACTGTATTTTCTGAAGTAGTTTCCCTATAAACAGATAAAATTGCTCTATTTATGCTTAATTCGTTTTTGTTTTCCTAAATTAAGGTAAAAAATCTTTAAGTTGGTTAAAATCTTTATCTTTAAATCATATATTTATGTTGTTTAGTAATATTTTTGCTACCTAGTTCCCCCAAAATAAACAATTAGAATAATTTCAAAAAGCACTGATAAACCTTTTGGTCAAGATTTGCAGAAGTTTTAAAATCGACCACCTTTGTAAATTGTTAATGCAATTTTCTGTTTTCAGTTTTGAACATTTTATGTAAAATAAATGTTCTGAATCTTTGCAGATGTCGTATTTGCTATTAATTACATGATCATATCAGCAATTGCTTTTTATGTAGATCATCATTAGCCACCCTGCTCTATAGATGTCAGTATCAGCATTGGCCAAAGAGAAACCCATATCACTCGACCAGTAGTTGAAAATAGTAGTCTTTTGATGTATTGGCAGTCTCACTGTGTGTATGTTTGTGTAACTAGTCTGATGGCTTTTGTTTTAGTGTTGGACCTATGTGGAGAGGCTGATGTTAGCGAAGGGCGACTAGAGGAGTGTGTTAACAAGAAACAGGAACTGAATTCACCAAACCTGGTAAGAGCAGACAACAATATCTGGTTGGAAACTTACCAAACATGTAGGAATTACTTAAAATGGGGAAATTAGATTAAAGAGAATTGTTAACCCATAAATGAAATGATTCATTATTTAGCCTCCTCATGCCCAAACAAGATTTTTGATTGTTGTAGTCTGCTTGTGTTTCAGTTTAACTATCAACACGAATAACAATTTTTGTTAGATAAGATATGCGCATTTTGCATACCTGATATGGCTATTTTATTATCCCAGATATAATATAACAACGGTTGCTAAATTGTTTTTGGTATTATTGCAGTATTTCAGTTATATAGAAATGCTTATGTCAATAACAGCTTGTCACTTGACACATGACGGTGTTAGCCTCTGGTTAAAATGTTCATTTGACTTTCATTTTGCGAGATGTTTTTTTGTCTGATGTGTGCAGGAAAAATCCATATTTCAGTATATTTACATATATTGACTTAAACCCCTGTTTTACTGTTTGGGTGGTTACCCTTTTCAGTTCTACATTTCTGTAACACATCAAAATACCAAATGAATAAGTTAATTTTGAGTGTTACATTGTAGAGTGTTAGTAAAAAGTGACAAGCATAGTCATTTCTTTTGCTCTACATGCACACGGACACACAAGTAAACAATCGCAGATCGCTTTTTTCTCACACTTATGGTAATTGAAAACAGCCTTTGTTTGCTGGTGCAAAGATGCATCATATTTCCAGGGTGGCGTCAGAAGTTGAAAGCAATGTGGTTTTGGTGGCGAGCGCTGGCCATACCACTGCGTCTTCATCAGCGTGTATAAACTTTCATTTTGAGAGTGTTATTGACAAATCCACAGCAGACAAACCCACACACTTTTCCGAAATTTGAATGAGGTGGAAATTTTACAGCTATAGCTCACAGAGAGTCTCTCACACTGGGGTCTGTGCTACTTATAGCCACAGCTAGGGGACAGGGCCCACTGCTATTGACGCACAAAAAAACCCTTCCTGTTTGAAACTTATGTGTAGCATTTAGAGCTGTTGTGGTCTTGATACTGTATAAATGTATAAAATTTAATGAATGACCTTCAAAATTTGTATATAATATATCAAGTAGTCTTTGTATTGTGATTTATGTGCATTCCACTTTTTTTCAGCAGATCTCTTCTCTGAGTAATTTGTTGTTGTTGTTTAGGAATGTTGTGAGATGTGTTACTATAGCTTAAATGTACAATCTACACAGAATTTATAAATTGACTAGATTTCTATAAAAGTTGTCAACATAGCATTTTAAACCAAAAATACTGCATTAATAGGACATTCAAATGTGTCCATTTGCTGTGAGAAGATACTAAAGCTTTCCTTACTTGGCTGAAAGATATTGAAATAGTTATACTAAGAACATTTTAACACACTGTTCCTCGAAGCTGGTTATCAGTGTTGTCAATATAACAGGAAGCGTTTGGCTAGATGCCAATCAGATAAACCCGAATATGAAATTTCAGTGAATATGACACAAAAATAAAGATTGAAGATCAACAGTGCCCACAGCAAAAGAAATGTGTCAATTCCTCTCTAGGGAAAATATGACTCAGACGAGAAATACTGACTTTTAGATTGCCTCAGTTTTTTTGGACCTACATGCACAATATTATTCCTTTTACAGAAGAGAGATTTACACTTTGATTTTGAACATTTTTGAGATGTTACTCATTTCAGTACACTGAAAAGGGCCCTCTTATCTTCTGTATTACTCAGCGGTAAGAATAAAGCTTGATATGTTCAATATTAGTCATTGTAGAGGCTTTATTCTGGGAAGATGTTACCCTGTCTGAGGAACTCTATTCACTCTGAAACTCACTAACTGAACGTTGCTTTGGCAGCACTTGTCTGCTGGCTACAGCGCCTGTAGGCAGCAGAACCACTATAGTTGTCAGCTGGAAATGCAAAACTTTCTATGTGGAGTTACCAGGAAATTTCAGTCCTCACCTGAAAAGTAGTTAGAAATTGTTTTTAACTTTGGGTATTTCTTTTTGGTGCAATAGGTATATATGCATCCACAAATTGTTTTCACAGACATTTGCCAGCACCATATTCTTCAGTTTTGTTTTATTCTTCACCCCTTCATAATGTTCGTCATGGTTTTCTGTAACAACAACCATAATTTTTCATGAACTTCTTTTATAAGTATTTTATGTGTACATGACTTTTGTTATGACTGGCCAAACTTTATGTATTAGCATAGCTCACGTTGTCACTCATCACGGCAGACCAATTCAGTGAATACTGAATAAGCATTGCTCTGTGAATGTGGGAGGTCATTTGTCAGTATGCTCGTGGTGTTGACGTCAGTACTGAGTGGTTTAGATGTGAGTAGTGTCAATTTCAGTAAGTGGACTGGGGTGGAAACTTTGCTACGTGAATGTTGCTCCAGAAGAGCAAGAAAAATCCAGTTTTTCATTATACTGTATGCCCTCCTTAACAGGCAGTGCAGACTGACAAGCATCTGTACATTAGCTGTACATAAGCAACTTTTGAAATAGACTTTGATTACATAAAAATATTTACAGAAGTTTACCAACTTCTTTGACAGTCTTCTATAAATCATGTGTATTGTTACTAAGTGGTCAATCCTATGACAGTTCATGTTCATTTTTGCATGCCTTCAAACTTTCGTTTCTCACTTGTGGCCAGCCTTTAACCGTAAGTCATGGTCCTGAGCGCCTGGGTGTTTGATGTTGGCAGTTCCAATTTGGTCTGGTCAGCTCAAAACACTTTACCACACAGGGTAATGCTTTATTCTCTTCCTAACTTTCATTTACTTTCCTGTTTCTACTAGCTTTGTTCATTCCCTGTTATACAAAACGTCTGCAAAGTTTATATGATGTTAATTCTCAAAGCTTCACGTCAGAGAATAAAATAGACATTCAAACTGTAACAACTATCCACAACAATCTAGAACAACTTAGCAGCAGGTTTTGCACAGACATGCACACTTACATTTTCTAATGCAAAAATTAATCTGCTAGTCACTTGTGTTATGGTCAATAAACTTTTGGTTTAAGCCATTTGCCATTAGTAATTCTCACTGTTAGTTGCATTTCTGTGGTCTGCAGCATTCAGGTTTTCAGGATTTCAGGATTTGAATTGTTTAGACAATTGAGAATTTATAACAATAATCCATAATCTCACGTCACCTTTTTAAGTATAACATAGATAAGAAGGTTGGCTAGCAGTTTACTTGTTAGTCTTGCCAGCATGCCTATTTGCAGTGCCACTTTAACGGAACATCACAATACTTGTGGACACCACACAACTATTACCTTCTCTTGCAGTATCTGCAAAGTTTCTCATGTTTGCACCACTTGATTCTGTACCACAGCGTGTAGTAGAGCACCAGTGCTGCTTGTTCTTTGTGAAAACCCCACCAGTGGTTCGGTTTCCCTTCAAACAGGATGTCTGGTTACTTATTGAAAGTGGTGGTGAAAGCCAAAGCTGTTGTGTTTTCAGAATCACACAGTCTCAATATGACTGCACTCAGAACAGAGTTGCGTGAACACATATTTTACCTGCAATTTTGCATGAGGCTTTGAGAACATGAATCACTGAGAGATTTATCAGACTATTGGTGTGAAAGTGAAATTTAAATTACACTGCTTCCTGTAAATGACACAAACTCACCCACATGTATTCATATATTGATTATATTGTGCTCTCTGTATATGCATTTGTATTTATTGTATAATGGGAACTCCTGAACTGAACAAAAATGGAGAACTGATATAATACTGATATGATGTGACAGATAATAATTTCCAGTGTGAACTTAAGACAACATGAGATAATATATTCAGGTCACGTTTCTTCCCAATATCAAAAGATTAAAAAATGTATGCAATCTTTTGCATAAAGTAATTACTTGAAATACTTGCATAAAACATGACTTGACATAACTGATTTTTCTAACATAATTTAAATATATCTAACCTATTTCATAAAACCAGTTGTTCATGGGTGAGTTATGGGTGAGTTAAAAATTTAACAGTGCACCGTTGTTGTCACTAGACCAACAGGGAGATGGAGAATGTGGTATCCACCAATAATGAGGAGGAATCCAAAACTGACCAATCAGAGAGTGAAGAGAGGACCTTTGTGAGCAATCTGTACCGTTTTATGACGGATAGAGGGACGCCTATAGAGAGAATTCCTCACCTTGGTTTCAAACAGAGTAAGTCAATGCTGTTGTATTACATAATTTAAATAGTGGTTCTTCACTGCAAGTAAACCCAAATGTATTGTTTTCAAAGTATTTTTTTTATTTTGCAACTAATGATTCACTGCGCAAAACACATTTTGGTTGGCTCAAACCATGGGTATTCTTGTTGCAAAAGAATCCACATTTAATATAGACTGAGTCTGAGTATTTTCTTTTACTTTGCATAGTTTTGTTCATGGCTTTCAAAAACAAAGCCATGACTTGCAACTGGCCCATATCAGCATCTGTCTAAGTTCTACCAAGTGACAAAACAATATAACTTTGATTGGACCCACAGCTGTGGACATCCGAAATAAAAGATAGTGCTAATGTTTTCCCCTTTAAAAGTTGATTTAAGAAATTTATTTGCCACATGGTTATACTAGCTTTTGGCTAGTTGCATTTATTATTTGCATTTAACAGCTTATTTCCCGGTTGTCTGTGACTCTATTAGAACAGACCTGCATCCATTTTTGGGTTGCAACTTACCAGTTGAACCACTGATTTAATAAGCATGTTGAGACTGAAGCATAGATCTACATACCATCACTTGGATTTTGCACTAAGATGTGTGTTGACATAGGAATGGCTCTCTTTCTTGTTTCCAGTCAACCTGTGGAAAATCTACAAAGCTGTGGAGATACTGGGAGGATACGATGCGGTAGGTCCACATGCAGCTTTAAACAAACAAACCTCGAGACAGTTCTTACACAACATATTTTCCTATCTCTAAAATGTCTCTCATTCATATCTTACCAGTACATTGTGCAAGCATGCCACACCTTCTGCCAAGTGCCCAACACTTCAGTGCCCAATGAGGAATTTAAGAAAAAGGTCATGCATTTGCCTCTTGCTCTTGCACAGTGGAAACTAAGATGGCTTTAGCTCAAGCCATTGTATATAGCAGTGACCGTTATGACCACAATGAGAACAGAGGTCCATCCTCCATATAGTGCTTTCTGCCCTAATCTGCTACTACAAAGCTTTGTTCTTTCACACTCAAGTTTCCATTATGTGTGAGGTGCTAAAGTGTTTTACGCAAATGTACGTGTGGTCAGTCAAACCTGTGTCTAACAAAACGGCTAATCTGTCCATAAACGATACATATCGAAGTGGTTTGTGTCTCTGTGTGAATTAGGTCTGGGAGTGTAAAGTCTGACCTTATGCTCTTAAAACAGTTAAGACAGCTAAAAAACAGCTAAAACCCATCATTGCATCAGTCAGACTTTATTCCAGTAACATAACTGAATAGATCTTTCACTATTTGCAAACAAAGACTTGAGAGCAAACTTAAAATGGCACCTGTCAACAAAAGTACCTTGCCATTAACTGAACTTAGCAAATAGTCAGAGCTGTATTAGCATAATAAAGCTGAGAAATCCTTACAAGCATGTGAAAGTAAATTAAGGCTATGTTTCAAGGCAACCTCTAAAAATAATGACTAATCATGAAGTTCCACTATGACAAAAACTGATCAGACTGATAAAGCTGCGCATGCAATACACACATGCAACAACAAAATGTGTTTTTTCCCCAAGCACAATATATACAATATTTGTATTTTTTCCTTGCGAATTCACTTACTTTGAAAAATAACTAGACCTGGGGGCCCAGAATCCATTAAGAAACTGCATAACCAACATGTTAAAAACCACACCTTAGTATCATGGCAGCAAGTTTTGCATAGGCAAGCACCAGTTTAATTTTCTTAAATGTAAAAATCTCGATTAAATTAAGCCTATCTTAAAAGAAGCTAAGGTGCTTAAATACATTGAAAACATTTTGGGTTAGCAATTTTTCCACATTTATGCAGCATGGTCATAGAGGGTCCATAATATGTGTGTTTGCAGGTAACAGCGCGGAGGCTATGGAAGAATGTGTACGATGAGCTCGGTGGTAGTCCAGGCAGTACTAGCGCAGCCACCTGCACACGTAGACATTATGAAAGGTAAGTTTACTTGAAACCTGGCATGTTAAAGTAGCCATAGCCTTAGTCTATAACAGTATGTTGGTGTTCCTGTTTATGGATATGACAACTGCTTGACAATAAGTCCTTTATGTGACCATGTATGGTATATAGAATATACAGAGAATATAAACAACACTCTGTAAGGTTACATATTACTGTGTATTACCTATTATTAGTCGTACTGCATTAACTATAAATAGAGACTTGTGAGTGGGCTCTCCTGACTTCTGAGTCAGAAAGCAACCACATGGAATACCCTAGTAACCACCCAGAACATCCTAGCAACTGCATTGCAATGCCCTGCAATTGAGTGCAATAAGCACTCAAAACACCCAAAAAGAAAAGTCTTGCAAGCGAGTGTTGCAAGTGAGATTCAAACTCTAATTGCCCATATGAGCACCATGGTGCACATAGGCCACAGCTCCTATCGTAAAACTCTTTTTGTGCAGGTTGGTGTTGCCCTTTGAGCGACAGCTGAGAGGAGAGGAGGACAAACCACTGCCACCCACCAAACCTCGCAAACAATACAAGAGAACTCCTGAAAACAGGGGAAATAAGCTAGAGAGCAAAAAAAAGAGCAAAATGGACAGGGATGAATGTGAGGTGGGCATAAGAAAACAATTATAGCCAAATAATTCAAAATGTTTATTACAAGTAATACATAGTAAAACTTTACATAAAAACTTGAAAATGGGATTTTCTTTTATATGCACCAAGAAGTTTTAAATGTATTCATTTTAATTGACAGTTTGAATTGATTCATGGAAATGAGTTGAATACAGCATATAATTAAATGTTTGTCCTAAAAAAAAACATATTTGCAAGTCATGAGGCAACATTGTGCAACTAGTCTAATGACTCAGTCTTTATAAAAACGTACAATCATATAAAAAGCACATCAAGCCATAACAATATACACAATGTTACTTATTTTATATATCATTAGCAAAAATCTTTACAAATTGCGTGAACATTCGATTGATCATCCAAACTACTGGACCATGCATTTCCACACATTTTATAGAACAGAGCCTTTTATCTGAATGTAATTTTGTAAAAATTGTATATATAAAAATGTAAAAATTTAATATAATTTTCCAAACATGACTGTTAAAATTTTAAAAATGTCTCTGTTTGGCTTTTGTTAGGAGAAAGTAGGATCAGATCATCGCTGTGATAGAGGCATGTGTTCCCATCATAGTCAATGGTCAACATCCTCTGATCGTCAAGATGCCGACCAGTCATCAACAGCCCCATGCTCTAGGGAGAACCCTCTTGTTCAGACTTTAACCCCATCAGAGGTTATCTCTCCACTGGAGAAGAAGAAGCGACTGGCTCAAGCCAGTCTCACAGTGCTTGCATCTGGGAGTGTAGATGATGGGACAGAACTAGAGAGACCCTCAGTTATTCAGCTTTCCCATTTCTCCCTGTCCCCTGCCTGCCAATCCTTGACTCGTACCCGGCACTCTTCAGATGGCTCACCTCTTCCTGTCTCTTCTCCATCTTCTTCCTTTTCCCGTAGCCCTTCTCCTTACTCAATTTCTTCTGAAGACTGTATAGCTGTGACAACTCAAAAATCCCCCGTCAAAGACACTGAGAGTAGGACACCATCCAGGGTGTCTACTGTCCCCACATCAGAAGTTAGTAGCACAGAAGTCTGCAAGCCTCTCAGCTGTTACCACAACAGCAAAGAACTAGCCAACTACCATCGTCAACATTACAAAGAATTCCAGTTAGCTGGGCCAGCACATTCTGAAAATGCCCAAAGGAGTCTTTCTTCGTGGAGTTTGGATGGTAAATCCAGCACCAAAGTCACATCCCTCAGACTACCCTCAGCTGCCTCATACAACACCAAAGCCTGCTGGGTCCCCTATGCCTCTAGCTTCTCTAAAGTCTTACCACGTGATACATGCAGGCCTGTGTCACTACAGCCTGCTTTTAATCTGCACATGCCTTATTACCAGCACCTACTAAAGAGGCCCACCACCGATGAAGCCTACTTGAGAAAGATACCAGCAGCATCCCCACTTCGTATTACGGACAAAAAGGAGAAGGCAAAGACAGTGTTGCCCAAGCCTTTGCCAACACAGCAGTACCTTTTCCACACTCACAACAGTCTGCCAATGCCTTATCTGCCAGCCTTGGAGAGACCTCATGGAGACTTAACTAAACAGCTAAAAGCTCTACCATTACAACCTGTCCTTCTTCCTACACATCTTACAGTCCCTCCAGCAAACCATTCTATGCATTGTCCACCAGTGGGCACACTCTTTCCTGGTTCATACGAGGCTGCTTTGCCTTCCTATCCTTACCCATTGCCCATCTGGCATCCACCCGCTGGGTATAGCATGGCAGGGCTACAGCCATACTGATCCAAAAGCTGTGAAACTGCTAGATATTACCATCTTGACCAAAGGTTCTCAACTCTGGCCCTTGAGGTCCATTTCCCTGTACAGTTTAGCTCCCAACCTGATCAGACTCACCTACCTCTAACATTTTTAGTAATCCTGAAGACCTTGATTAGCTTGTTCAGGTGTATTTGATTAGAGTGGAGCTAAACTCTGTCAGACACTGGATCATGAGGGCCATAGTTGCCCAGCCCTGGTCTGGACTGCTGTAGTGCTCTCAGGGTTAAAGTCAATATGAAATAAAAAGAAAAAATGTTATTTATTTTCTTAATACATATTCCTTGTTTTCTTTGTAATTGTAATACTTCACCTAAGTGTATAATTTGCTGTGCCTTTACGATGACTTTTCGCCTGAGATTAACAAAACTACAACAGTTCCACTAATAGTGGAATGGTTTAGTAGGGGGGTAGTCCTCCATAACTGACTGCAAACTCTGGTTTTGAATTCCGTCTTTTTATGACCTAAAACAGTAGACAAAACGAAGTGCTGCCCTATATTTTTTTCTTCTCAGATACATTTTTTACTCAAAATATGCTAGATTACTGAAGTAACATGGATTGTCTTTGTCATTTAACTTTGACAATTTAAGGATTATTACTCCTTAATCCTTGAGGATTATTACTTACTACTGTTCATCCGTGTAGGTACTGTATATCTGCAAAAATAAGTGTCTGTATTAGACAAAAAGTCTAAACTGATAAATCCTTTCAAGGCCTAGTCTGCTGGAAAGGTTGATTTATGCAAAAACGAGATATTTTGCAAAGCCACATATTTACATATTAATTTTATTTTAAGCATTTTCAAAGTGACAGTAATGTAAAAAAAACTGTAATGTACAGTTGTATGCTGCATGTAAAAATGTTTGAATGTTTTGTATAAAATAAATTTCATGTGTCAAACTCAGGTCTTCAAGACATTGCCTGTAATTTTACTGGATAGGCTCCAGCAATGAAATGCATGCGCAGCAATGCAAAACATATTAAAACGACACGTTTATTTTGATGGTTCAAACAAGGTAAACATTCAAATCACACAAGCCTTACAAAGTAAATGGAATGTACTTTGAATCATACACAATGGGGAATGTAATGCCTTTGTCTACACTTGAAAAGCAAAGCAAATACAACTTCAATTTCATCTCGCTTGCTACAATGTAAAAACTTTTGTGATGCTTATATAGTAGTTTTTAGACAGGACAAACATTTTATTTCATCAATTATACAAATTTGAAAATGCAATCAGGCATGTAAACTATTTATTCTAAAAATATAAAAAATGAAACCAATATTCACATTTAAGAAAGCATGACATATGTGCATGTTCTGGGCTTTCCAGACATGTTTTGTTAAAACTAAATATTACATTGCTTACTATGCTCTTGTAAGGAAAAAAACAAAGTCCATAATTAGTGCAATTCATGTTTACAACGAAAAAAGGAACAGTAAAGCAATAAGTTGTGCAAGACTGACTTCTGTGATGTATAACAGTCCGTTGAGAGGACTATTAAGCAATCCCAATGGGGGCTGGTGTTATTGTGCATCACACTAATAACATAGCTTTTACTTATCTTTTTTAAAAGTGACTATAGAGACAGCCAGTGTCTAGACTGGTGTTGTCTTCTAAATGATGCCTGAGAGCTGAGTAAACATAGATCAGTATGTTGAATGTTTCAGTTTTGAAATGGGAGACAAAGACAACTACAACAGCTTTACTAGGTCAGAATTAGTGAAAGTGACATGTTTTTGTCAGATACAATAACCTATACTTGAAGTGTGACCTCTGCATTTAACCCATCACTGGTGAGGAGTGAACACACACTGCAAGTCATGAACACACACACATCTGGAGCAGTGGGCAGCTATCACTGCAGCGCCCGGGGGCAATCGGGGGTTAGGTGCCTTGCTCAAGGGCACTTCAGTTGCTACCTGCCGGCACTAAAATCAAACCAGCAACCTACTGATTACAAGCCCGACTCACTAACCAGTAGGCCAAAACTGCCCCTTTTTTATAATAAAACATGTTTTATTGCTGTTGGCCAGTGATGCAAGATGTTAATTTGTGTACCTTGTCTGCATTCCGTTGCATTGTATGTGTGCTGCTATGACAACAACAAGACAGATGAGAAGAAAAATAAAAAAAACTTCTGAGCCCTGCAATGATTTTGGCAATCTGACAGTCAGGCAGTGGGTATAGCTCTAGTTTTTCTGTACTATGAGTTACAAACACAGCCAATAAGCCTCTTGTTGGTGATTGAGGGAACGATATGGGGTCTTGCATTGTAAGCTTGCAACACAATCTTCAGTGACGAATACCTTAACACAAGGTCAAGTAAACATTATTACAAAGGAGCACTATTTTAAAATTCCCCAAATATTGTACTTTTACTTTCTTTACCTTTTACAGTCCATTTAAACTGTTAAGTTTACTTAACTTACATTTAGCCATAGATTTGCAATTTTTGTCTGTCATGAACTTTATACTTTTTTAAGGAACGTGTAATTAATACAAAAATACTGTTAAAAATACTGAAGTGAAGGTGATATTTGTCAACTACAGTAGCCTATCCCCAAACCCAGAGCAGTGGGCAGCTATCCTGCAGTGCCGGGCTCACAATCTGGGGGAAACGTGCCTTGCTCAAGGGCACCTCAGTCGTTTCCTGCTGGCAGTGGTAATTAAACCTGTTACTTTTGGGTTACATGTCTGTCTCTCTGTAGGCCACGACTGCCTAACCAACATGACATGACTGAAATAGTCACATAATGAATTGCACAATTAATTTTCATATCTCACCAAGCTTTTGCAAAAAGAATGATGTAGCGAGAGCAAAATTGTAAAATGTGACATTTATAACACTATATCTTATAGAAATCATGACAAGCTATATTAATGGAAAGCTCTAAGAATATATTTTTTATATTATTATATTATTTTATATTATTTGATTGTTTTTCAATAGGGATGATGGAGTGACAGTAATTTTGTTTAATGCCCCTTTTGTTATAACAATGAAAACCCTAATAGTAACCAATGCTAAACCTAAGGCAATCATGACAAACAGTATATCGCTAGTATGGTCTGTAAAACAAATTGTAAAATACATATCTGAACAGTGTTTTATGATATAAATTATGTAGGAACAGTATTTGGTTAATTAAGGAGTAAATGTGTATCAAAAAACTCTATGTCTGTAACTGTCCGCCCAGCAGGACGCATATATTTAAGAATTAATAATGTAATCATGTAATCATGGCGTTGGAAAGGTCTAAGACTCTAGAAAACACATTTGACCAGTATTTCACAATATAATCTATGTAGGAACAGTAATTGATTAATTTGTGCCAACTGTGATCACCATTGAATCGTGGCTGTCCCCTAGTGGAGTGCTGTGATACAGCAGCTAAGCGTTTCACAAAAAAGCTAATTTTTTGTTGTAATAATCTCAAATTTGGTACATTTGTGGCTTTAATATTCAAGTGATTTTAACAACAACAATAATAATAATAATAAAACCATACAGATTTTATCATACTCCAGAACAGACGATTACAAAGATAAAAGATAATCCGTTACAGATCAGGTGAAATAGTTGCATCGGTAGAACACTGTTCATACTGCATGGTTTTGTTGTTTAACCATTTCACATAAATGTTTTACCGCTGTATTTCTATCTAACCGTCGAGATTCTAACTGAGGACGAAACATTTTTGTACTCCACGTAAATGGTAAATCACTGAAATCGGTTGAGAAGTAAACGTTTCTATGTTTGCAGAAAAGCGCAACTTTCACTTGTATGTTGTAATACTTCAATACTGGCTAGTGTTGATTCAGTTAATGCTTATATTTTTACGAGAGTAAAGTAGCACAATATCAAGTGACCCTGTATCTCAAAGAAACTTGAGAGAAAAAAATGACGGTATAAAAGTGAAAGTAAAACTGACGGACTTGAGACACAGACGGAGAGTGTTGACAGATGTCCAGTTCATCCATTTCAAAAGTTTAAAGTTTAGTTTAAAATGTCTGATGTGACCCGAGTTCATCTCTGACCTGCTGGCTGACGGTCTCAGCTGATGAAGATTTCCATGGAGACGCTCACGTTTGGTTTCAAAAGGTGACGTCATAATGTCATACCATATTTGGTCGTTGATTTGTTCTTTTTTTCCGGTTAATTTGGTACATTTTGGTCTTAGAACGACCCCCTGATTTTGTAGACCTGGGCAAATTTATGGAGGACCAGGAAGGTACCATCAGTGAAGACACAGCACAGATTATTATGCAACAGGCTGTGAAAGCGGCCTACACGTGCTGTAAAGTGAGTGTTCCATCAGGACATTAATCTCCAAAACATTCTGGTGAACAAGGACACCATGGATGTAAAATTGATTGATTTTGGTTGCAGTGAAAGACTCAAAAAATCCTGCTATAGAAGAATTGGAGGCACTAAAGACTATCATGCCCCTGAAGATTTCCAGCTGAAGTACCACGCAAAGCCAACAACAGTGTACTCTCTGGGTATACTGCTGTTTAGGATGGTGTGTGGTCACTTTCAAGATATTGTTGAACAAGAAAAGATAAATTCCAAAAGCTGGACAGACGACGGCTTGTCTAAGGAGCTCTGCGATCTGATATGTTTGTGCCTGCAGTTCGATGAAAAGAAGCGACTTCGCTTGAAAAAAATCCTAAAGCACGATTGGTTCAAAATGGTGCCAAAACGTGTACAAAATCGTTTCAGGGCAAAGAGAGAGCACATATCCAGTCACTATAAAATAGGTGAAATGCTGGGCAAGGGATTATGTGGAACTATTTATGAAGAAAAATATTTGTCCTTCAGGTAACACTGAAGTATGTGACCAAAAAGATGTGGAAGGAAAACATATGCGTTCGTGGTTAAAAGGAACCTTTTTCTGCAGAGATGGGGCTTATGACCCTCCTGCAAAAAAAACGGCCAGAAATCATATGTTTAATTGAGTGGTATGATGTGCCCAAAAACTACATTTTGTTCTTAGAACGACCCCCTGATTTTGTAGACCTGGGCAAATTAATGGAGGACCAGGAAGGTACCATCAGTGAAGACACAGCACGGATTAATATGAGACAGGCTGTGAAAGCGGCCTACACGTGGCCTACACGAGGAGCGTTCCATCGGGACATCAAACTGTGATGGTGTGTGGTCACTTTCCAGATAATGATGAACAAGAGAAGATATATTCCAAAACCTGGACAGAAGATGGCTTGTCTGAGGAGCTCTGCGATCTGATATGTTTGTGCCTGCAGTTTGATGAAAAGAAGCAACTTCCCTTGAGAAAAATCCTAAAGCATGATTGGTTTAAAATGTCGCCATGAGTCTATAAAGGAGGAGATTTATGTTCCTTAAAGTGCAAATAAAAAAAAAGCTGTATACTTTTACAAAGCATATTTAAAAATCAAATGGAACATGTATTTAACTTTGAAATGTGCAATATAAATGTATGTTCCTTAAAGTTCAAAGAAAAAAAGAGCAACCAGATTTTGACCGCTCGTTGTGTGTTATTTCATTTGATGATTTTCACCCAAACAGACAACAAATCTTAATTATTATTATTCTATCAAAGTAACTGTAGTATCCTCTTATTATACAGTATGGTAATACTAGCAGAATGTTATTCTATGTGTTGGCCTTAAATTAACAGCAACATACCAGTCTAGTGCCACAAAATTAAAAAGCATAAGACTAAACATGACAAACCAGAAACAATAAAAATGAAAGTGTGACTCATGGGCACCATCCAGAACTGTTCAAAACAATATATGGGAGAATTAGCATTAGAATTTGTGAGTGTGGAGGATGTATGTGAGTGTGGAAATGATGTATGTTTACATCTTTACAGGTTTTAGGACCATAAAAACTTAATGGTTTGCTATCCATAAATTATGTCATGTGAAATATAATCTCAATAAAACATTACATAATATAAAGTCTTTGTAAAACTATACATTTAAAAGCACTAAATGTCATTTACAAATATTTCCTCTGATACAAAAACCAACAGAATGTTGCAGCTTGTTTTCTGTTGCACAGGAAGAATTCACATGGCAGCCATTGTTTCCACCACAGGACTATATTAGTTATTGCTTTTGTAAAAAAACAAACGATAAACACTAACTGTCATTTCACTGCCATTAAAAAGCTCAAAAAATGGAAGAAAGTTTCCAAAAATGTTATAAGTGTTTACAATAGTAACAAAAACTACATAATGATACACAACTGCATCTTCTATCTTTTCAGAAACTACAGCAATCTGTTTGTGAGGGGAGCAGTAAAAAATACTTTAAAAAACATTCATAAAAAAAGATTAACAAAATAACACAAAGAGTCAATAGACACATTACACAGTTGTGGTGTTTGTAAAAACAGTAAACAAACACAAACCATTAACTGTCAAATGACTGTAAAAAAACAGACTCAAAAAGTTTGAAATTACTTTACAGAAGTAGCAGTAACTATAAATCCTGTATGTTGTTTGTGAGTTTCTTCTTCACAAGGTGAGCAGGTGGAAACACGTCACTGTCACTTTAAGAGACGCGTGGTGACTGAGCGCAGACTCGGCGCTGCGTCATTCATCATCTGCTCACAGAGACTCAGGATCAGCTGCGACTCGTTCCCTCGTCCGGCGTCATTCGTGGAGTCGCCGATGATCTGCTGAAATACAGAAACAGATGAAGATGGTGTCGTGGATGATCGCGCGGATGGTCGTGTGAGTGTCTGCTGTTTGTCCTGCACGCGCACGGGCGCGCGCTTGTGTTGCTGAGGTTACTGTATCACTGTTACTGTATGTGGTAAAATACATACATACAGAGACAGATTTTGAGGTTGTAGAGAAAAACTTCAATGGCTATATGTGTTGCTTTATGCTTTATATTAGTGTGTGTTTAAGGCATCATGATGGTGCAGTTCATATTTTCATATTTATGAAAAAGGCAAAAAGCCAAAAGGTAGGTTAATTCAAACTGTAAAAATAAATGACCACTTATAGCACCTAAAATACAGGGTACATGTTCCACTATACAGTTCATTCATATAAATGTTAACTTGGTCAGGTAACCCTACAGGGTTTAATTTATACTGTCTAGCCAATAGGTCAGGTCGTTAATAAATGGTAAATCGTATCCTGTCTTTGTTAATCTGATTGGCTTGAGTTTGGAGGAGGCTGCAATAAAATCCAAGTGACGCAAGACGTTAAACCGCATTCACACATATCGCTACTCGCCCATCGCTCGTCGCTTCTCCATTCGCTCAGTACTGGCTCTCAGCGGTGGTTGCCATGGCTTTCTGCTTGTTTACGTTCTACTGCAAAAGTGTCCGAGGGAAACAATTACGGCTAAACGTTTTAAACATGGTTGTAATACAAGCTTCAGACATAATTCTGCTGCTAGTAGGAACCGAAAATTCTAGTGTCGTGGTATTCAAGTGGCAACATTCTGGGGAACGCTCTGTTAACTTCAACTGTCAACATTCTGGGGAACGCTCTGTTAACTTCAACCGTCAATCATCTATATCCCGCATTCCCATTGGTAATCGCTGAAAGTTTATCTCGGTACCCGCCCACATCGCATTGCTAGTCCTCTCCTCGCCTCATATCGTTAAAACACAGTCACATTCTATTGGCGGTTATCGCTCAGCAATGGGCAAGTAGCGATAGGTGTGAATACGGCTTTACGCAAAACTTTGCAAAGCTGCAGCTGATCACAGACTTAAGAAAACTTATTATATACGTCCCACGTGAGAAATTGCGCTCGTAAAATAGTACAAGTATGACGCAAAAAACGAGACTTGAGGATTTTCAGCTGACAGTTCAATGGTCAAACTGAAAGATGACTGGTCGTTTTGGCTAAAATACGCATGGTAAGTTTTACTAAACTAAATTCAGATTAACATCCACCGAAATGTGTGATGAATGATGAAACTTTCCCGTTGATTACATGTATTATGGTGACATAACTTTTATTTTTTTGGCTTAAAGGATTATGCCCGTTTTAGCATTTACAATTTGAACACATACTTCAATAAAATCGCTATGAATATTAAAATCCTATTGACAATTAATTTTACAATTAGAACGCTATGTACATCTTAAAAAATTGCAATTCCATCAAATTTTAGTTATTTTTATAATTTTCACCCTTTACACAGTTTCTTTCCCTTGTTTCTATATTGCTTTTGTCTTATATTCGGAAATAGAGTATTTTCTGTAGAGCTGCTATCAACAATGCAATGCAAAATGTGAAAAGTGCTATAAAAATAAATTTAAATTGAATTTGAATTATACAAGAATGATCCTATTTTGACTCAACTTTGTTTTTCGTTATTTTTCGTCACAACCTTAAATTAAGGGGAAAAACTCCTGTTTACTTGTTGAAAATGATTTATGCAAAGTACGTGTCATGATTTAATTTTGTATTACAGGCTACAGATATAATAGTTAATGCTTATAATGGTATAAAAAGTGAAACGCACCATGTAAAACAGCATTTAATTTACCCCCAAAATTTGATGTGGAGGTTGGGCACCCCTTCCATGTTGATCTCTGTGATTGTGTGGACATGGTCATGGGATCCAGGCGCAGAAGCTCATTCATCACCGTACATTTGAGTACAAGCATTCTCCTTCAACAGCCGTAATTACAACAAATTTGCTGACTCAAAAGGAATCTCCCTAGTCACCTGTTTTCCGAGAAAAATTAGAAAACCCTAAGGGGACACGTGAAACAACCACGTCGGAAGAAGCTAAACTGCGTTAAAGAGACCGCAAAACAAGGCATTGGTTTGTGTCTGGGTTTTGAACAGCCCTGTATGGATTTTCAGGCGTTTAAATGTTGCCTTCAAGAAAACATGGCGCACAGTGCGCATCATGAATGTCTGCTTCGAGAAAGCTGTACATATACACATTACTTCTGACACCTGGCGCAGTTACCTGGACGTACCGTGCAATTACCTGGATCAGTGCTATGGTGAATCCAGAACATGTTCGAGTTTAACATAACGGTTCCTGGGCAAACAGACCCCCTAGAACGAATTGAATTTTGCGTGTGCTACTTAACTGGTGGATTCAGTGCTGCTAAATGGGATAATAATAATGGTAAAATTTACTGCATACATGCTTGTGACGCACGAGTATTGAAAAGTTTCTTGAAATTTGCACAGTGAACTTTTACCATGCAGTCTTACTACACTTTCTGTGCATGCACCAGCTTTGTACTTTCACCAACTGACCTGTTTAGCACAGAAAACTGACAGAAATCCTGTGTAGTCCCTTTAAGAAGCTTTTAAATGTGTTACACATTTTTAAGTTTTTCAATAAATGTGTTTTAGGGATTTGCCATAATTTTGTATACTATAACATATGTTTAAAAACATTGCATACTGAAGATGTTGTTTAATGTAATAATGCTGTTTAATAATATTTTTGTCAAATGTTCTATTTTAATAGAAAATGTCATTTTGTAAAATACACTTTGTATCCTACATTATTAATAGTTGTTCTTTGTCTTTGTTTATATTTTTCTGTTTGTACTAACCATTTACTTACACTTAATCAGTTATTCTAGTCATAAATAACAAAGATATCATGGTGAAATTGAAAGTCAGAGGCTACGCATTGCTTTAGTCTGATTATGAGTGGGCTGTTTATTCTCAGTCTTGATCAGATTGTGTGTAACGATGCAGGGACTGTGCACTTAGAAGAGAAATAAACCTGCAATAGTACCATGGAGAGAGAAGTGTAACAATTCTGTACAATTAATGTAGCATATTACTAGTATTCTATTTTCTACAGATACAGAAAATATTTATAAACTACATCAATTAATACAATTAGTTATCTTTGTAGTGTACACACACACACACACACATAGTGGTGTATATGGTGGTGTATTGTAGCTGTTACAGAGGTGGCTCCCGCGCCACCTCTCCTGGGCCGCCAGAGGGAGCCCTCTCCCGAATATTGACTCTAGCCTAAACTACATTTCCCATCAGGCCACATTCCTAGTCGGCCACCTGAACTCTATTAACCTGTTTATTTATACCCCAGCCTTGCTATGCTTCTTTGCAAAATCTTGTTTTGCCATGCATACATTTCTACGGAAGAGTATAAGGGCCACATAAAGATTTTTTTGTTTTAATTCTGAGAAAAAATCTCAAAAGGGTGAAAAAGTCACAAATTTGCAAGAAAACAAGGTGGAAATAGATGATGTCACGCACCTCAGTCACTAGGTGCGTTTACATGGAGCATGTAATCGGTTTAAAAGTCCAATCCGAATAAAAAAAAATCCTTTTACCAGTCCACACAAACTTGTGAATGACCTGCGACTCATGCAAAAGTTTAGCTTCCATTCCAGGTCGCTAAATTCCAGCAATATAACCCGCTCCCACCAGTCTTTACTACGGACCTTCATCCATACGCTTCTGTTTTTTGGAGGAGGGATGGGTAGTATTGCAATGGTCTGTAGTAGTAATCCACCATAAAGGTCACCTGTGCGCGTCTTTTCCTCACACCTTCCAACCTCAGCATGGCTAAAAGGTCACGCTGTTGTTTAATTAAAAGCAAGACTGTACAAAAAAATAGGGTGCATAAGAAAACATGAAACTCCATGTTGACAGGAATAAAAGGTGGCAAAAAGACATGCTAATGTGCGCAAGTCACAAAGTCATTCCGATTAAAACCGCCCGCACATGTAAACACCATACTGGATTAGATGACACGTAAACAGTCAAAAAAATCTTTCAATCGGAATCATTTTAATCGGAATGACAAAAAGCTGCACATGTAAACGCACCTACTGTCATTCACAGGATGAAAGACAGTGACGGATGAATGACAGTGACAGATGAATGACAAATTGAATGACAGACGAATGACATAAATATATTTTATCTTTATGTGGCCCTAATACTCTTCCGTACATTTCTGAGTGTTTCCTGGATTGCTATTCCTGTGTTTGACCTATGCCTGCCTTTGGATTTTGTTATTGCCAGCCTTTGGATTTTGTTTTATTGCTGCCTGCCCCGACCATTTGCCTGTCTTTGGGATTACGTTTTTGGATTATCTCTATTGTGTTTGTTTGCTGGTTTTGACCCTTGTTACAGCAGCACAGGAGTCACATTTACTACCTTTATTATACTATGTCATTTTGGAGCTTGAAAGTGTAAATTTATTCACGTTCTACAAAATATCTATTAATACAGGTTTGGTATGGAATGGCATGAAGGTGATTAAGGAATGACAAAATTTTTCTTTTTGGGTGAGCTTTTATTTCATAAGCTGAATATGTGACTTATCTTATGGCTTGGCTTCAAGAAAATCATGGCCCCAACCAAAATACCAGAACCATGGCCTCATTTAATCTAACATAAAAATATTACTCATGTGGATCCCATGCATGTTCTAGTTTATTTTTTCTTTGTGCAAAGCCTTTGGCACATTTTCAAACCAAAGGCACCACTACTCTCTTTTATGAGAGACATTCTGTCTCAAGAAAAGCTTGGGTCTTTTTTAGCATTAGCAGTGGAAAGGCTCATGAGCTGATGGTGACCACTGATCTGAGCAAAGCTGCCATGCTTCAAAAGCAGAGGCTCAGTATACAACACTTCCAATATGACATCACTGGCATGACGGAACACTGACTCCTCCCCAGGATTGTATGTTAAGAAGGAATTGGTTGTGAGGTCCAGCAATGGTCCAGCTATCCCCCTCTGATCCAGCAGGGGCAAGCACCAGCACCACATAATGATATGCGGTGTACATGCAGTAGAAGTCAGCAAAGTAGAGGTTCATACTGGGGTCGAGGAGACGTTCCGCAGAAATCTGAAAGCGCAAAGGGCCGTATGGGGAGTCTTTTGGAGGGAGAACGGTGTTAAATTCTGTGTTACAGCTGAGGAAGATGCCACGTAGCTTGCCGTTGATAGGGGAGACATGACTTCCACTGCTGTCTTTATAAGAAGGAAGCATTGCGCCCTCACACACAGACCTGAGATAATAAATAAATAATCAATAGCCCAACATTTTAAACAGACGAAAACAATAGTGATGACAGTGATGAAAGTCAACATAAAATGGCCATAACCTATTTACCTTGTAAAATTGTTGTGTAATATTTGTATGTGCACATGTAAGATTTTCATGTGCATTTCGAAATGAAATTGGTTATTCATAAAAATGTGGGGCAGGATTTGATTGAACCCATGGATTTTAAAAAGTGGGCATTTCATACCTGAATGGAGCTGATTTAAATGTGTGCTTGCCGTGGATTGTAAAAGACTTACACTGCCACTTTGAGCAAGTCAAAGGGTCAAAAGATTCTTGATATATCCCAACAAATGAGAATCTATGAAGAGCTTGATATATTCCTATAATAATGCTATATCTTCAAAAATTCAATATTTCCTTTCTAGTTTGATATTGTTGTTGTAGCTTCTTTTGCATTACATTACATTAAATTACTGAAAATGCCCAGCAATTTATTAAATTTCAGTGAAAAATTACATTGACAAAAATAATTGTTTCTTTACATTTGGCATACACTAGTAAATTGTGCAAAATAAAACCAGAAACCTGAATAGACAAAGTAAGTAAGGTCAACTTTACACACTGAGTAACTTTCGCATTTCAGATTTACATGCACCAGAACAGAACTTTACACAATGACATCTGGGGCCTAGAGGGCAGTAGAGATATTGAGGATGATGGATTACACAAACCTCACATAATGAATGTATTCAGGATGCTGATTGCGATAAAACACAGAGAACTTGAGACTAAGAAGTCTCCCAGCAGCTGCCTTAGCTTTGTCTAAGAGCTGCTGGAGATATTCCATGGCATAATCTGTAGAAATAGACCCTCTGTAAATCATTATACTTTACTATATGGGTGTTTTTTTAGATTAAGAAACATTTATTGAGTAACATGACATTTTAAACAAGAAAGGACTCAAAGAATTTGTACATTCACTTTGATTTAAAGAACATGAAATGACATGTTCAAGTTCAAGTTCAAGTAGGATATTCAGGGAGAACAAATGTAGGGCCTTGACATATACATTCAGAATTGACTGGATCATGAAAAGTGGCAATTATATACCAAAATGGTGTCTATGAAGGAGTGCGCTATGCAGAATACTGAACACAATTTTCATAATATTTTAATTTAATTTCATAATATTGCGCCTTTAAGAAATTAAATGGGGTCAATTTCATGTTGCTTTTTTTATACGTAATTCAATTGTGATTTATTACCAAAACCTAATTGAAACTTACTGCATCTCTACTTACCCCCAGTGCAGAACTCCACTACTTCGCTCCATTCAGACACTAGGTAGTCTCCATCAGACTGTCTGATGGCAGTCTGCACAGCCACACAGTAGTCAGTTCGAGGGCTCAGGAACCAATGGCCTTTCACTGCCATCAGCAATGGAACTGCTTTTGCTACAAGTTTGGTTGGAACATCCTGACAAGCGAAACACAAGAGGGCACTGTAAGTCATCTGTTGGCTCATAGGGTTTGTGTTTTGAGTCCAAGAGGGGAACAATCTGTGTGTAACACTTGTTTTTTGTAATGTGTTGCTTGTCGCAGTTAAGGCTGGTTATAACAAGGTGTGTGTGTGTGGTTGGGGGAATAGGAAAACCCTCAACTTTACCCTATACAGAATCAGAAACTTCACAATATTGCACATCAGTCCTTATCACACAACCTCTTGTAGAGAAAATTCAACAAAGTCTTCAATAATCTTCTACAAATAGATACTTGTGAAGGTGACAAAACAATAGGGCTCCCAGACCAATGTGAACTGATTGTCCTAGGAATGATTTATAAATGCATGAATGCAAAATGCACAGCTTGCAAATCTTAAAGTCATATAATCATAAGATTGTAATAGAAGTAGGTGACAGAGAGCAAAGACATCTGGTATTTGTTGACTGCATGTTGTTTATTATGCAAGCAACTAAACCCAAACACCCAAAATGGTACCCAGTTTAATTAGGCCTCTCATTAATTTCAGATTTACTCACCCCTGAACAGTACTTTGTTCGTTTAGACATTGACTAAATGGTCTCTTTCTGTCGAAATGGGCCATACTTGGCTAAAATAAGCTGCAAAGTGGACCAGATCTCATGTTAACAGACAAAAGTCTGACTCTTTGAGTACAGGTTTGGGTAATTCCTATAATATTTTGCCATAACTATATAACCATGAAAGCAGTAATACGCTAGTAAGATTTATGAAAAACTGTAACAACCCCTCTGCAGTACTCTTACACAGTTTACTACAGCAGAACATGTTTATGCTTACATAAAAAGTTCTGTCAATGCTTATTAGTCTTGTGGAGGCTTGGGCTTCTGACAAACATAACCAATTATAAAATGCTCAGAAGGGGCATAACTATAGCAACACTCCTAGCGAGTCCTTATTTTCCCTTTGAAATGTAATAGGGCTTTGGCAGGATCAGATGTAAACTGAACAGTGTAACAGCATGTGTCTGTAATTTTGACCACCATTGTCCTTGGCAATATACTTTCACACAATGTAGCACCACAAAACCCTAGTTACAGTCAACATGGCAACTACAAATTAACCATGGTTTTGCTAAGGCAACCACAATTTAATCATTGTGTTTGTAGTAAAATTGTGGTTATACAAATGGTAAAAAACAGTTCGGTCATTTCGCAAAAAACATGGTTTCTACATTTTATTTCACATATAAGAAAACTATGATTTATTTTTGTAAGGGAAGGGTGTTTTCCATTGATTGAAGTCTTATTTTACTTGTATAACAGACACATTTTACTGTCTGCTCAATATTCTCTTATTACCAGCAAATCACACAAAAACTAACCATTAGGCGTGTACTGAATTACATATTTTTGTAATATCAGCAATGAGCCATTATTAGCTTACAGCAGTTCTTGTGCCAAGTTTGTCATGCTCCTGTATTACAAACGATAAGGACATCACCGCAGACCCTGGAGCTTCTGCACCAAGCTTTCAGCTGCGCTCTTTACCAACACATCTACAACTGCCTTTTACCCCCTCATACCCTATAGTCATCTGCCTCTGTGTTGCCCATTTTTTCATTGTCTCTAATTTAACCTTAGTTCATCTTTGAGAAACAATTTTAGTATAAAAGGACAAAGTGGCAGCTGGTTTAGCTTAACAAACAAGATAACAAATGCAAGAAAAGTCTTATGTTTTGCATTTAAGTTTGCTATGACAGCATCTATGATGTTATTTCCTTTCAGTCCTTAGTCTGTAAAAAAAGCAAACTCATGCATACTGTAATGCACTAGCAATTAAACTCTATAGGGGCAAGAAAAGATGAAGTCCCTTGGATAGGAAGCATGCACAGACCCTGCTGTCCATTATATTGGTTAGTGGGTAATGTAGTTTGGATTGGTTATGATTTAAGGCTGATTTGGCCCCTGCAAATAGTAATCTTTGATGCATCATTATTGTGTCCATGAGTAGAGTGCTTAACATTAAATTGCTATGGGAACACTGTCCTTATAATAAGTTCATAAATTCAGGTAGCAGACACACATTGTTTTAGACCTGTTTGTGGGACAATAAATAAATATTGTATTATAACCTGGGAAAATAATACAAAGAGTAATGGTGTAGAAAAGAGACACTAACTCTTTGCTTAAACCGATTCTGCACGCCTTCCTCTTTACAACTTAAGTCAATAAAATAATGTGTCACTCGGGCAGTGTCTTCATTGGCCGTTTCCCAGGCAATCTGGAATGAGTCACAGGTCACCTCACTGATTTGAATATTATGGGGTGTAGAGAGAAGAACCACTTTAGCCATCACCTGCATAAAACAAAAGCAGTGACAAATGACAAGACAAGCAACTGACCTCAGATAAAATTCAATTAACCTATAGATCTTTTAGTTGTGTCCATGCATTTTGCAAGCTATTATCAATGACTGTGTTTCTTCACAAACGGCAGGATTAAGGAGAGAAGAGTTCGTATTAAATTAACATTACCATTTGATACAGTGCCAAAAAAGCATTAATTGTTTCTAACATTTGTCAATGTCACAGCAGTGATGATTTTAGAAAATTCAGATACTGTCAGAGAAAAAACATAAACATGCAAATGCCTGCAGCACAATCATATCAGATGGTGCATCATAATTTGCCCAGGGAATAACTCCAGAATGTAATGACACGCCCTGTTCAGCCACGCCAGCAGAGGGAGCCCTCCCCAAAATATATGCTCCCTCTGCTTCCTGTTTCCTGGTTCATAATTTCCTGCTCTGGACTATTTAAGCCATGTGCTTAGAGACTCACATTGCGAAGTCTTGCCAGCCTTTAGTCTGCTTTACAAAGCGTTTTCCACTGCCTGATTATCTTGTGCATGATTCTGTTTGTTTACCGTCTCACGTTATTTGGATTACCCCTGTTGGATTGTTTGCCTGGTACCTGTTTACTATTGTGTTTGACCATTGCCTGCCTATCGTTTATTGATTGTTTGCTGCCTGCCCTGACCATTGCCTGCTTATCGTTTATTGATTGTTTGCTGCCTGCCCTGACCATTGCCTGCTTATCGTTTATTAATTGTTTGCTGCCTGCTCTGACCATTGCCTGTATAACGTTGCTGTTTGTCAATAAACTCTGCATATGGATTCCACCAGCGCTTCCGCTTCGCCTCAGTTACACAGAAATAAAATAATGAAATCATCTAAATCAACAACATGAATGCTTGATCCTTTACCTTCAGGGTTGCTGAAAGAGATGTTTCCTGAAATTATAGATTCTCTACATAGTATTATTTATTCATCATTGGTATTGAGATATGTCCCAAAATATCAAGCTGGCTATTATCAGACCTTTTTTTTAAAAAACTTGATCCCAGGTAATCCCAGGAAACTAGTAAATTACTGACCCATCTCAAATGTACCTTTTATTTAAAAAAATACTTGGAAAATATAAATTTCTTCCTGAAAGAAATGGTATCTGCCGTTTCAAGGATTTCCAGTCAGGATTTAGACCATATCACAGTACAGAGACTGCTCTCATCAAAGTGGCAAGTTATTTGCTCTCTTTGGCTGATCGTGGTTGCATCTGTAACGAAGAATCATGGGCACAGGGATCCATTTGCAGCTTTTATTAGGATAGTCGTGCAGGCAATAATTAAAACCAGTAAACAGGAATAACAGAGGCAGAGCAGATCATAAACAGTACACAGGCAGAGGTCGGGGCAGGCTGCAGACAAAAGGGATAATCAGTAAACACTGATTCGGGACTGGACTCCAAACTGGGCTCTAAAGGACATGGACTGGACTGGATACTGAGCTTTGGAACACCCAGATTAGACTTGGCACTGGGCTCTGGAACACCCGGACTGGACTTGGCACTGGGCTCTGAAACACCCGGACTGGACTTGGCACTGGGCTCTGGAACACGTTGACTGGACTTGGTAGCAGGCTGCATCCCTCGCCATCCTTGGACTACCTCCTCTGTTAAGGCAATCAACTGTGCTTACAGTCGATGACTTTGCTACATTCTTCATACAAAAAACCAACCATCAGCAGCCAATTCTCCACACCTCAACCTGACGACCACACCCCACACAAAACTTATTCTCTATCTTCCTTCTCTCCACTCTCGGAGATGGAGGTCTCCAAACTCATCCTCTCTTGCCACCCTACTACCTGTCCGCTCGACCCTATCCCCACTCACCTTCTCCAGACCATTTCCTCTTCTGTGACACTGATGCTCACTTACATCATCAACACCTCCCTTCACACTGGAACTTTTCCCACAGCATTTAAGCAGGCTCGGGTAACCCCACTGCTTAAAAAAACATCTCTAAATCCTGCACTTCTTGACAACTACAGACCGGTATCCCTTCTCCCATTCATATCCAAAACGCTTGAGCGAGTTGTGTTCAAGCAACTCTCTACATTCTTCACACAGAACAACTGGACATCAACCAATCCGGCTTCAAAAACGGCCACTCAGCTGAGATGGCCCTGCTATCTGTTACTGAAGCCCTCCGATTGGCAAGAACTGCCTCCAAATCCTCAGTCCTCATCTTGCTGGATTTGTCTGCTGACTTTGACACCGTCAACCATGAGATCCTCCTGTCAAGCCTCAGGAAAATGGGTATCTCAGGAGCTGCACTTCAGTGGTTTACCTCATACCTCTCAGGTAGATCCTTCAGAGTGTCCTGGAGGGGCGAGGTTTCAAAGTCACATCGTCTCACCACTGGAGTTCCTCAGGGCTCTGTTTCTGGACCACTTCTCTATCTACATGTCATCACTAGGGCCTGTGATCAAGAAACATGGATTCTCTTACCACTGCTACGCTGAGGACACGCAACTCTACTTCTCATTTCAACCAGACGATACTACAGTGGCTGCTCACATTACAGCCTGTCTAGCCGACATTTCAAACTGGATGAAGGATCATTACCTTCAGCTCAACCCTGCCAAAACAGAACTACTGGTAATACCAGCTAACCCAATGCTTCGACACAACTTTTCCATTCAGCTTGGATCATCAACAATAACTCCTTTCAGAACAGCCAGGAACCTTGGAGTCATGTTTGATGAGCAATTACAATTCACGCATCACATAGCTTCAACAGCCAGGTCCTGCAGATTTGCCTTACACAACATCAGAAAAAAACGGACCTTTCCTCTCAGAACTGTCCTCACAACTCCTTGTTCAAGCTCTTGTTCTCTTCAGACTGAACTACTGCAATGCTCTCCTGGCGGGCCTACCAGCAAGTACAACCAAACCGCTGCAAATGATTCAGAATACAGCAGCAAGGGTAGTCTTCAACGAGCCAAAGAGAGCACACGTCACTCCTCTTTTCCAGACTGCACTGGCTACCATTGGCTACTTGAATCAAGTTCAAAGCACTGATGGTAGCCATCAAAACAACCACTGGGTCTGCACCAAGTTACCTAAACTCATTGGTATGGACCTATGTGCCTTCCGGAAGCTAAAAATCACTGGCAAAAAAAATCACTCTCGCGAACCTTCTCCTGGACTGTTCCCTCCTGGTGGAATGACCTTCCAGTCTCAGTCAGAACAACTGATTCACTATCCATCTTCAAAAAAGATTAAAAACATATTTTCAGAGTCGCTTTGGATAAAAGCGTCTGCTAAATGCCTAAATGTAAATGTAAATAGGCAAGGGTCGTAGACAGGCAGCAAACAAGAGAGTAATCCAAAGAACAGTTCGGGTAATAACAGAAATCAACACAGGGAAAACGCTCAGAATTGTTGCTAGGCAAAACAAGACTTCGCAATGAAGCAGAGTTCAAACACAGTTTATATATTGTCCATGATTAGTGAAACAGGGAACAGGTGTGTGATGAGGTGGCAGTGGTCAGCCCCAGGTATGATGGCTGCTGGGAAATGTAGTTTCTGAGATAGGTCCCATTCTAAAGAAAGAAGAGGGGAGATGAGGGAGCCTCCTCTGTAACAGCATCTCTCTCCTAGTGCTACTCAAACTTATCACAGCCTTTGACACTATTGACCACAGCATTTTCTTAAATAGGCTTGAAATGGAATAAATGGAAATGCACTGGCTTGGTTTAAATTATATTTATCTGACCGATTCCAGTTTGTTGCTCATGCATTAATCACAAGTTTAGTATGGAGTGCTACATTGAGACAAAACCGAAGTTTTAATTATTAGACCAAAAATTTCCACACGGAACAACCTAGAATACTGTCTGACTCCTGATGGTTGCTCTATAAAGCTTCCTTCATCAGCTAAGAATCTAAGAGTTCTAAGAAAAAAAAAACACATTCGCAGCATTTTTTCATCTTAAAAATATATAAAAACTACTACATATGCTCTCTATGTCAAACACAGAAAAATTAACTCATGCATTCATGCCATCAAAAACTTGATTATTGCAATGCCTTACTGGGTGGCTGCCCTTCAGGTTTTGTACAAAAACTCCAGCTGGTTCAAAATGCAGCAGCCAAAGTTCTTACGAGAACAAACAAGTATAACCATATTGGCCAGGTTCTATCAACACTGCACTGGCTGCCTATCAAGCATCGTATAAACTTCTATTCTGCTGATTACGTAAAAGGCACCCAATAGTTTAGTTCCTCAGTACCTGAGTGAGCTTCTTTTTTATTACAATCCTTCAGGTTCACTGCGATCTGAAAACCCTGGCCAGTTGACAATACCTAGAATTTCAAAATCAAGTGCAAGTGGTAGATCCTTTTCAAACTTGGCACCCAAACTCTGGAACAGTCTTCTGGATGCATTGTTAGTTTAAATGTAGATTAAAGACGCACCTCTAGCCTACACTTTAAGAAATTGTTAGGCTGCACTTGGTACACCGGAACCAGGGACACTTTCAATAAGGAACAGATGTACTGGCTCCACACTAAGTCTTTCTGCCTTTTATTTCCTCAAGGTCCTGTTGTCAGCAGGATCCGGCCTTTATATAGTGGGAAGACAGCATAGGACACCTCCTGAGACAGACAGACGCAGCTCAACCTGACACTAATCCCATTTTCGGGTCAGCTAGTTGATCATCCTTATGCCAATTCAAGGAAATTACATCCCTAACCTAGACCACCCAAAGTCATTGGGAATATGATGGACTTCTTTATTAAACTTCCTATTATCTATTTACCTACCTCCAGATCAGTTGGACTCTACATTTTTGTTCCCTGCCTAGTCACAGCAGTGTGATGTTATAGCTGCAATTATGCTTCGGTCGCCATCTCTGTTTGTAACATTCCTGAATGCCTGACATTTTTTACAAAATCAGACCCGACAGTTTAGACCCGACTGTAGCTTTAATGTGTCAGAGGAGAACTGGCCCTCCCGGTTAAGCCTGGTTTCTCCCAAACTTTTTGGCATTGTTGCCTTGTTGGCTTGGTTACTGGGAAACTGCTGACATTTAACTTGGCTTAGAGTTTGCTTTCAGTGATTTAACTACAGCCCTAAAGACTCTAATATTTTGCTGTTTTTTTGTCTCCCATTCTCTTTCATTATGCAATGTTCAGATATTTTTGGTATTATTCCAAATCCCTTATACTCCTATCGATGTAAAGCTGCTTTGAAGCAATGCAACATTGTAAAAAGCGCTATATAAATAAAATTAAATTAAATTTGGTCTACCTGACTAAACCTATTATTAAACTTATAAACTTATGACTAAGTATTAATTTTAAACATTAATTTAGGATGATTCAATCTTAAGCTTTCAGATGCCCACCCTCATTCTCTGTCCTCATACATGCAACATCATTCACAATAACATGGCGCAGATGAAATACATAGAAACACATTGGCCCTCATTTATCAAACAAACGTGGAAACGAGCGTAAAAATGATCTTACGATCAAGATCAAGTGTGATTTTATGAAGCAATGCGTACATTGCCAATCCATCGTACGAATGATCAGACCTTGATAAATGTGGCGCCTGAAAACAGTCGTCATTTGAATATCACGTCCCTATAAATTCGGGGTTTAGATGTCCTGCCCCCAGACTTTGCGACATGGAGGCACAGAAGACGGCGACGAAGAAAAGGAATTTCTCGTAAAATCAGTGGAAGCCACAACATTCAATTTTAAGATACGGGCTGATAATTTTCTTATTTTTTAGCTAATTTCAAAGAACAGACATTCAAACATAATCTCCTTAAGTTTCTTAGTCCAGATAATTGAGTAAAGGTATTTCAATAATTATTAAAGTTGACTTGCAACTGTCAAGTTGCGATGCTTTAGAGCGTATATGTAATTCGGAATCATTCAAGAAGAAAACCGACGCACACCACAAGATTTATTGTTAAGAGATTAAACGATCAAGTAACATCCAAATTGCTTTACATTCTTTATTCTTTTCTGATCCCAGCGTGGTGGGCATATTTTATTGTTGTTTACAAGTCATTTGTAGTTCATGTTAAGGTTTATGGAGATCACTGTGGATAAGCGTCTAAATGGCAAATGTGTTGCAGTTGTATTTAAAAATATTTATTCAAATAAATACTTTAAAATAATTTGAGTTTCAGCCTGGTTTAATAGCATTTATATGTATACATATGTCTTTGGTCAAATTAAGCTTAGATTTATATAATTATTTACATCCAAATTCTTACATTTAGGTAAAGAAAAAATGGTCCGATATAAAACTGGCAACTAAAAAGCGCGTTGCCATGGTAAAACGCAGCATCCATCTGACCAAAGGAGGCCGGCCAGACCCCAGCCTTTTGTTGACCCCAGTGGAGGAGCAGTGGGGTTCAACCAACAGGCGCGACCGACCCAGTGCCAAGAGCACAACCTGTGCTCAGCCAACACGCATCCTCTCCGCTGGTCCAATACCTCGACCCTTGGTCCTCACTGCTGAAGTACTGGCAAAGCGAGATTAAATATGCCAGTCAATGTCAGAAATTAATTGGTCTCTTTTTGCTATAAATGAGACGCTTACAGAAATAAATGAGAATATAAAACGTCATTAAAGAGAGCAGAAATGTTGCCAAAATAAAACATAACATTGTTGAAAATGTTCAATTTATTTAATTAATATTCCAACATCTTTAATGTGCACTAAACACTTAATCATGTCAATATTTCACACTGACATCACAAATTAATGAATGTGTGACTTCATTCATAATAGTTTAATGAAAATGCTTTCATAATAGTTCTTTGTCGCATGCTGCACAAATTCGAGCCAACTCAAAAACTTGCGTACACCTAGTCGGGACCTGACGTGAGATTGATGGTATCTACCGCTCACGTTCATATTGATAAATACCACACTTTGCGTAGACAGGAGTGTACACCGTTTTTTATTGTGCGTTTGTTTGATAAATGAGGGCCATTAACTTCTCCGACTGCAGCTGTTCCAGAGGAGGCTCCTGCACCTCCTCTTCCAATTCGCCAGAGGGAACCGTCTCCCGAATACTAATCATGTTCCGGACTACATTTCCCATAGGGCCATAGTCCTGGGACTGATTACCACTACCACCTGCATCTCATTATCACACACATATAAACCCCGGTTCTGAACTGTCTCATTGCAAAGTCTTGATTTGCAGAGCGTTTTCCAAGTTACTGGTACCCTGTGTTTGAAATTGGACTGTCTCTTGTTATTTTTGATTGTTTGTTGCCTGCCCTGACTCTTGCCTAGTGATGGCAAAATGAGGCTTCATGAACCAATGGGGCTTTCCAGCCCAAAATTTCACCAAAAGGTTCATTACCATTAAATTGTTCTTACTAGTGACACCTGCTGTGCAAAGTAATGTATGACAGACAAATCAATTAATCCTGGAATGAAGTATGAAATAAACTATTTTTGCCACTCTGTCTTAATTAACATAAAAGTGTGTTTGTATGGGAATATTATTAATT
>JAZGTK010000752.1:0-53780 GCA_036877625.1 Ambastaia sidthimunki
CTGGACAGGCTACCAGGGAAACTAGCTAAGTCATTTCTATTTTACTATGACAGAGGCATCTCCATCAGTGGAAAGATTTGCACAGAAACAAAGTAAGGATTAGCAATCCCATTAGTAAATAGAGTCCGTCCACTGGTTTTGGAGTAAAGAACAACAGGGGGTGGCGAGGGATGTTTTAGCTCAGATAAGATTCATGGGGGGCACTGGACTGAAAACACAACAATACTCATCATGAATTGCATTGTGGGGGATTCTGTTAATAATCCTCTCTAGTACATTCATTCAATACACACCATCTGTCAGGTGTGGCACCTGTGCAAAGCGCTCTGTTAAATTATGGAACCATTTTTTGTTTTCCTTAAGGCCTAAAATGTTTGTTAAAGAAAACGTTATGGTTTTATTAGCGGATGACTTTGATACATTGTGTCCTCTGGATGTAATTCATATGTTGAGATACGGTACACTGCACTAGGTAGTAAACAAAGACATCATGTTAACCAAATGAATTCATTTTTATTTATATATCCCAAAGAAGTCACCGCGTTCTGGGAATCCTGCTGTGCAAAGCATTCTGGGAAAGACAGGAGGGTGACTAACGCAGGAGGATAGAGCCACTCGTCATGAAAACTAGTGCGGTTGATAGCTAATGACATTTCTGCTGCACAGAGGGGTTGGGGAGGTGAATTCAATTGTCTAGCCAACAAATGAAATGTTTTAAACATCACAAACAGTGAGTCATACGCTCTTTAAGGTAATATAACACAAATGAACCAACAGCTCAGACAGGTATATCCCTCCCACTAATAATAGTTGTGGCTTCCGAGGTGTGTGCTTTGGCTAGTGTTGTCTACATCTGTACCGAAGCTATTTGGCTTCAGAAAATGTTGTTCATCAACCCCTAGAAGGCTTTTCGTTATTCAAAAACAAGACACATTATATCACCTCAAGAGAGGGGCAATTCTTCATAACAGACATTAAAAAAAAAAAAACACAGAAAGTATCGTTTTAGGAGTTATTATATTCCTCTTAAGAATTTCTACTAATAAAATGTTTGTTATCAGATTTAGGAAACTCTATGCTTGTACATATGACCTGTTTTTACTTAATTCCTTAAATTTGCCTTAGAAATCAGGCACAATGTGGCAAAACGTAATTAAAAAAACACTCAAGTTTAAATTATACATAGTTATGCAAAAACTCACATCTTTTCTTTAAATCTCAAGTCACGTTGAGGCCTAAAAATGTTACAGACAGACCATTCAAGGGATTGTAATTACAAACATTTAGACATCGCCCAGTGAAGGCTGTTTCGATCAGCATGTCCATAACCAAATGATTTAGAAGTGGAGTGAGTACAGTGTAAACAGTGTAATGTCCTCTTTAAAACAGGTGAATTTTGATGTTATTCTGAATATATCACTGATAGCAATGTGTCATTTTAATTGCACTCTTAATGGCAGACTTGACTTTGCTGTTTGGATGAATATTAACTGCTGTAAAGTAAGAATATTTAAGTGGGGAAGCACTTAAAGTTAGCGAAACACGCATTTGTGAATGCTAATTACTGCAATACTTTTTGGAAGAAATGATGTGAACAATAGAGGTAATCACATCCTATTCAATAAATGGGGAGTGGGGTTACTCAAGGAAAAACACAAAACATTATTCAAAAGATCTATATTAACTAATAATACCCTAATTTGAGCATGGCTAGTCATCAGACTACAGAGTTTTACCCTACACACTAAAAGTGTCACTGCAGTTGTGTTGCTTTTCATATTAAAACACGGAGCTTCAAAGCTCTGTTCAAACACTGGAGCAAAATTGCAGCATTTCGTATGATGGCTGCATCGAACAATAATGCAGTCATTCTATCTTTCTCTCAAAGGCCAACCCATGTAATTGGGATAAAATGGAATGCATTAAAAAAAGGAGTTCTTAACCTAATATTAAGAGATATGAGATAAATGGAAAGGAATTCTTTTAAATGTATGCCAGCAATTACTCAGTTTCACTCAAAGACACTCAACAAAAACAACTGGTTTTTGGTATTTAAGTTTCATGTTACAGTTAGTTTAATTGTATAAAATTATAATTATAATCAAACTTTAATTATGCTTATTAACCACCACTTTACTCATTAATGCTAATGAGAGAGTAACAAAATATTTTGATCCAGCGAAGCAATTCATTCTGGTAAAGTAGATTATTATATTTATATTACAGTATATTACAGTATCCAAATTCTACTGTGTCAATAAACCATCACAGCAAGATTATTTACGATGCTGTTTGGAAAGGCCTTCAGTCTTTGCGATCCCACACTCTTGGGAAGAGCAGCTGACGACACGAGTTGTATAAGAAGAATTTGAGGTCACCAGCCTGTGTGTGGAAGGTCAACAGTGACTGCACAGGGGCTTGGCCACAACAAATAAGACCAAACACTCATGCATCTATTTTTTCCTGCGACACCACAGAAAGGTGGTAGATGCAAAGATCAGAGTCGTTTTAGCTTCTCCTTCAAAAAGCTTTTATCAGACACTGTTCTCTCCCCTCCCCCGTGCCGTTTAACAGTTGCAAGTCTTTGCTCGTGAATGATTAACAAGAGCAAGGGAGTAATAGTTCTGATTTTGCACAACTTTGAGAGAACAGATCTCAGTTCTTTGAGGCACATCCCCAGGAGGTCTTAGCTTTTCATGCTAAACAAAGTGAGACAGTTGTGCTATCTTTACACCCTATTCCCTTCCAAACGTTCCACCTTTAGAAAACTACTAAAGGGAGAAACAAGCAAAAGGATGAAGGTTTTCTTTTTCAGTTTAAAGCAGCTATCATAGTTAAGCAAAGAACACTGTGCAACTCTCACTCGCTTTGCTTGTTGCATTGAGCTACTGCAGGTGGAACAGCCAAAAATCACATTCGTGTATTTAAAATGGCCACGCATTTATAATATATATTGTAGCAAACTGACAGAGGAACCAGACACAAGCCAATTTTCATCCTTCTCCAATAACATGTAGAGTTATGAGGCTATTTCAACACAAGTGTCAACATATCTTTACAACTGACAACAAAGGCTATAATTTTCCTCTGTCACCTTTAATCAACAGTGTAGCCTCTCTCTCTCTCTCTCTCTCTCTCCTGAGTTGCAGGGCCAGAAACCTTCTTGAAAACTAAGAAAGGATCAGGTTGGGGGATAAAGGCAACTGGAAAAACGGGTTGTTTGGCCTGAGACTTTAAGCGGTCTCACAGCAGGGTCTCTCACGTTGTATTGGTGGTAGCTAGGGGACACTTGACGGCTCTCTATTCAAAGTTCCCTAAAAGAAAAACCAAAAGAGGGCTCTCACCAGACAGGGGCAATTTGCCAAAGAGGTAGCCTACAGAGCCAAGTCAAGATGAGGTTAAAGTATTGTTTTGGTTTAACAAGTGACAATAAAAGAACAAAAGAGGCAGAAAAGGTTTTGAGGAGGAGCTGCAGATAAACCTCCACAATGGTGGCGTAAATACCACAGACTTACGTTAGGGGTAAAAAAGTTAAGGAAGAAAACTAAAACATTCATTTTATATAAATGTGAGTGTTTGTTTCAATAAAACTACCAGGGTTAAAGGCATTCAGTTACTTAATTTACAACATTTTTAGTCACACTTTTTTTCAGAGCCATGATAAAACTTGTAGGAAATATTTTTAACTCACCCATGACAGTACAATTTCAAAAATATCCAAAGGAAATCTGTATAATATTAATCCTTGTTTCAGATCCTAAAAGCTTTCTTCCCTTCAGTACTATGTCCAAGCACAATCTCCACAACAATTAAATCCTTCCGCACGTAACATCCAGGTGGGGAGATCCCTGTTAAAGTCTGTGAAACAGACACACAAAACCCACTTTATTCCTGAAATTCAATCCAGTGAAATTGTAATTGAAGTCAAAGGAGTTCTTTCTCCAAGGCTGATCAATGTTAACTTGTTTCTGTGGGTTGCTCACTAGCGTGGTAAACTCTTGATTGTAGAGAGTTGATTGTACTCCTTTGAGTGAGAAAAGCTTCTTTACACTGTGAACAGTGATCGGGGCGTTACTCTGGGCGGAGTCAGTGTGATGTCAGAGCAGGGGGTTTTAGTACTTTCCTGACAAATGGACTGGGTTTGTTATTCTTTAAACTCACCTGTGTGCAAAGGTTGTACGTGCTTGACTGTGTGTTTTCTGACTCATCAGAAAACTTGGCAGGATGTAAATGTTAATCATTAATCATGGCAAGTTTGAAACAATTTTTTTGTTGTGAGAATTTGGGTATAATATTTTAAAGGGGTGGCTCTGATACCACCACTTTAAATGTGGTCAACCATTTATTAGTAGCCTTTAATAGTAGCCAATTTTAACCAAATTGTAATAGCTCAATGGAAAAAAAAAGAAAAAAGCAAGTAAGAGCAATATATATTATAAAGGTTAAATTTTGATGAGGAATTAAAAAATTGTTTAGTACAAGTACACAGTACTGATCATTACATCTGATCTCAAAGATCATACTACATTCTCATTACAAAGGTAAAGCAGAAAATGAGGGGAGAAAGTCACTTCACCCCTGCACAGGAGTGTAGCACTTAATTGCTGTATTGCATTCTGCAATGTCACAAATAATCATTATCAATCAATGAAGTAGACAGTAAAACTTCCTTCAGGGTCTAGTTTTATTCTTCATAATTGCTTTCATTTATCTGATAATTATACAGACATCTTCCCACACCTCTAAGGTGGGTTGCTGATAAAATAACTCGGCTATTGCATATGGATTCTATTCCTGCATTAAAAGCAGTCATTTACCCCTGTATTTTCAAGCTACAGTCTACCTGTAGTCATTTATAACAACTAGCACAAAATAAATTTGGCTTGAAATACTAATTCTCAAAAGTTAAGTGTACAAAAAATGAGCAACAGGGGAAGAACAAATTGTTTTAAAAATTAAAACGTAAACAGTTTTAGGAAACATCTTCAATGTCAGAAAACGAGTCACTCTTAGCTCAAGATGGCATGTCAACTTTTAGTAAAAGATAATAGAGTCCTTGGTATGCCTGAGGTAGCAAAATACAACAGAGAATAGTATCCTGTCCAAACAATGGCATTCTGAATGCCAAGGGCAGGTTGATATCCCTGAATCCTAGACATTATAAGGAAGACATTGCCACAGCTCTCTTGTCTGCCTCTTGAAAGCTGAACAACGTCTGGGGTATAAAAACCAGGACAAGACATTGCCCAGTTTCACTTCCCTCTAGAGGAGAGACATTAGGGACTGTTTTCTGGGGCATAATTACACACTTGGTTCCTCAGCAGTGCCCCCCAGAGAAAACTGTATCTGTGCAGCGTCTTAGCTACTGTAAACTAGAGCTGATGTTGTAGATCACTGACAGAAACGTGTAAATTAATTCTTATATGTGGTGTTAAAAGTGGGTCTAGCATGAACCATGGGCTAACTGCCTCACTGCACCCATTGCCCCTTACCGGCCCACATTCAGCAGGGGCTTTCAGGCATCACATGCCAAGAAAAAGACAGACTGGAAGCCCTGTGTGTTGTTCATTTTGGTGGATGAACCGTTGAAGCAGCTTTAGCTTCTACGATAAAGCCGTTTTAGCTTCTACGATAAAGCCGTTAGCGGAGACAGTGAGCCCAGCACAGCTGTCAATTACTTAATACCCACCAGTGCCCTCCCTGTAATTTAAATCAATTTACTGACACCTTACCCACAATTCAAGTGTAGAGATGGGTTACTCTACCAACGGCCAAAACAATTGTGTTTTAACAGAGAATTTGAATGAAAAAAGAGCTGAGGAAAAGATTATTGGAAAACCACCCAAACCCTTTGACACCAATGTGCGTTTAAAAAAGTTACTGTTTACTGTGTACCGATAACAGTAACCAAATATTTTACTAAAAAATAAAAATTGCATTTATGAGGATTTATAAACTGAAATGTGCAATGATTGTCTGTTCATAGTTCTGTTCTCCAAACATTTTACCTTTTGAGACTGGAGTTAAAGAAATATAGACACTTTGTAGCTATAAAAGAGAGTGATAAAATATTTCTGTACAAGCTTGTCATGAAAGAAAGATGAAAGAAGTTGTTTTAAATGTGCGCATCAGAGCTTGCTTTATACTGGATCATTATGTCTCGAATCACAACAGTGATATCATCTACTCTGTAGACTGTATATGCTTATGTTCATCTCTATAAACATTGTCTTGCATAACAATATATAACAAAAGTTGCAAGCAGTATGCATGTCCTATATTTTATATAGGCATGCATCATTTGCGTGCATGACGAAATCTAACGCAATTGCAAATGCTCAATTTTTTCATGTCTAAAAATTTGCAACGCCTGCCAAATTTAAGAGTTCCAGTTGACAGTTTATTTCCAATGTTCTAACAAATATAACTGCGGAAGTGACAAAAAAGGCAATAGTAGTTTTCGTTTGCCATTTCACTCACACCCTGCCAAAACTCAAAAGAAGCTGTATTTCTGCCAATCAGTCAATGTGTGTGTGTGTGTGTTTTTTGGAGAGGGCCATATGTTTAGAACTGTATGTTAAGAATAACTGCACATGTCACCATGTCTACAGCCAAACAGCACACTTTCAAAATTAACTACATCACATGTGCAATTATATTTAAGAACTTACATTCTTAAGCTCAAATCTCCTTCCCAAATATGGCTCACTGGAGTAACTTCTTTGTCCTTATTATTAAAAGTAATTATCTAGCCACAAGTATAAACGTACACTTATTATGGACCATCTAATACTTGTGGACCAGACCATTGACTGCTTTCCTCAAAATCCTAACCAAAGCATTTCTGATCAAGCTGGAGGAGTTTGTTGTAATAACAAACAGCTACATCAGCAATGTCATCTTAGCCAACCACCAAGCTGTGACTGACAGGTGCTCGAAAACTGCAGGACTAATTCAAAACTGCTTTATTTTAAATTCACAATCTCTGTCCACACAAAGTCAATGCCTCAGGTGTGTCTCTGTAAGCAAAAACACCTCTGTACAGCGCAAATCTTACTCTCAGACCCAAAGTCATTGCTTTTCAATGAGTTTGCAATTTTGACATAAGCATCAGGGACTTACAGCATCACGTTTGACTTTATGCAAATGAGCAGCACCAACCAATAGGAGGAGTGGCTTTGAAGCATGTGGGTTTTGTCTCCTGTGAGGCATTTTAGTCAGTGTAAATGATGGAGGAAAAGAGAATATTACTGCGAGCAACTTCTCTGTTCTGTATGATTTGCCTCTGCCCACATGCAGAGATGTAATAAAAAAATGATGTGTGGAAAACTGTGTTAAAAATTGTCAACATTTTATGCTTTAGTTTAATTTATGCTTTGATAATCGTTCATCATGTTCATGATATGAAGCATTATGCCCTGCTGCAATGTATATGTAAACACTTTCCCCTGCTGAATATTCATTTGTAGCCTGATTTTTTTACAAAACAGAACGACATCTTGTTTTTACCGCCTATACATTTCATTTGTGATCTGATTGTCAAACGCTACGGTCAGTTGTGCAGCCCACCAATAATGTTGAGGCAACTGGCAGCACAAACGAGCAGTGACCTGGCAACGTCCTGCGATAAACCTAGTGTAAATAAGTCTTCAGTTGGCACAGCTGTGAAGTGGCTCCATATAAACACGTACAACTGAACTGAATCTACAGATGCTCAATACTCAGGCTGGCTTATTCTGTTACAGTGTATAAACTAAACATGATACTTGGGCATCTGAAGAAGGTGGTCTGAGAAGGTGGAAGGGGACAACATTCAGCATATGTGGGCAGTTGTGGTCTACTGGTTAGTGAGTCGGGCTTGTAATCAGTAGGTTGCTGGTTTGATTCAAGTGCCGGCAGGTAGCAACTGAAGTGCCCTTGAGCAAGGCACCTAACCCCCGATTGCTCCCCGGTGCTGCAGTGATAGCAGCCCACTGCTCCGGGTGTGTGTTCATGACGTGTTCATGGTGTGTTCCTCACCAGTGATGGGTTAAATGCAGAGGTCACATTTCGGGTATGGGTTACCATATCTGACAAAAACATTTCACTTTTCACTTTCATATCAGCTTGGTTCATGAATATTAATTAGGTGATGTGACCACCCAGCAGTCCTAGCTGAAAGATAAAAGATTTCTGCTTGTTGCCTGCTCATTTATCTACTGCTAAACTGACTGGCTTAATGCCATCCAGCTACAACTTTTTTGCACATCAGAATAAACTCTGAAGCATGTAATTTCTACAAACAGACCAACATTTCACCAACGGTTTCCAACATCTTTCCTGACACTCCCCAAACATAAAGTCACTCTGTCTATAACTTATTTTCTAAATTGAGTGATTGGGGCAGTTAAACTTAAAATTTCTAAAAGACATGTCAGCACACCATGAGTACTCCATTTGCAAAGCGCTCCATCAATGCTGAACAGCGCCACACAGTCCTATTATTTCGCTGAGTGTTTGAGGGAGGGAATGGCACTCACTTTCTGGGCTGTTAAAGATAATGGAGCTTCTAACAGCTGAGGCAAAAGGTGAGAAAAAGCACAGCGTACACCAGATAAGACTTTGCGCTCGGTAAACTGACCTTGTGTGTGAGTGTCAGAGTAAGCAGAAGTTCAGCCACACAACCTTCAGTGTTTTCAATGTTTGTGGCGAGAACGCAGTCGTGAGGCTGATATGAGAGTCAGACGAGACGTCGGGGGGCGAGAGAACGGCAGTGTGTAAAGAAGCGACCCTACACTGTGGCTTTCTGTTCTCTTTAAAAATTAAAAACAACACACATCCTCTATTACATTAATCTGGATGGTTCGCGGGCCACGTTCTCTGAGGGGAGAGGCAGAGCGTGTCGCTGAATGCGACAGACAAATCATTTTTATCTGGGACCCCAGCGGGTATTGACAAACCAGGGATGCATTTATATAGCCCAATTAAAATGGGGAAATGAACCGACATGAGGCACTTTAAAAACGGCAACCCACTTGTCTTCAGACTCTTCAAAGGCCAGACTCACAACAGAGAGCAACAAGGGATGGTGGAGGGAGGCCTGGGGGGTGTTGCAGGGGCTTCAAGGGAAAGAAATTCGCCCGCATGGGTAAGCAACCGAAGTTTGAGGCAAACCTGAGGCAACTGAGGTAGTGGCTTTTAGATGGACTTCACAGAGGCATGCGAGGACTGAGGCATCCCTCTGGAAGCCACGCCCCTCTGCGTTATTACATCTGCAGCTTTGGTGCTTAAGCAATGATTGGTAACTGAACACATTTATGTAGCATCATGCATGCTGAGCTGAATGCATTAGATATAATAATGCCTATTTCTGAAATTCATGTAATCAGTGGTTAAACATTCTGGGCATATTATTCTTAAGTGGTCTGAGATTATTTATATCACAATTTTCTGCTGTGCTTAAGACTGGAATGACCATAAAGATCTCACACCTCCGTCAATGACATCAACTTATCTCACTTCACATTTTCCCTTTCTCAGTTTACACATTTACTACTGTTATGATTCACTTCTTCTGTCCCCATTTACATTCATAGCACAGAAACCCTCAGATAATTTTGGGGGCGCTATTCCATTTACTGCCTGGCCAAAACACAATGTGCTCTTCTAAAGAGGGGTAGACGTCTCCTCTGTCCAGCACAGAGTCAGTAGGGCTGAGATATATTGGGGTCGCTGTGATGAATAGGACACAGAAAGCTGTGCCAGGCCTGAAAAGGGGACAATGTTTTTAAGCGAGTCTCTCCATTGCCTCTCTGCTCTGTTTCTCTACCACAATACAACACTGCTCTCTCTACAGAGCAACTGCTCTAGAAAACAGTTCATGGATATTCACTCTATAGAGAAGACGCTTTACACGCAGAGACACGCTCGCCCGCCAAAATCCAGATATCTGATAACAGAGGAGTAGCTGGACTTTTTTTACTTAAGTCCCAGTTAACAGTACAATGTGGAAATAATTCCTTGTCTGATAATGAGATGATAAAATTACTGTTTACCAACCTGAGAAATTTTTCTGACTGCTGTAGAGAATTAGAGCTAGTGATGCCTGATTTGTGTGCATTTGATGGCTGAACTGTTACAATTACTGAGTTGATTACTTGTTGACCTTAAAAACACGTGTAAGCATCCATCGATTAATAGTGCTCAGGAAAACCACATGGGAGCTTGAGAAGCGTGAACCTGTCACCTCATTAGTGAAAAACTGAGCATGTTTCATCTGAAGAAAATCTAAGTTTCAACTAACTTCAAACGCAGCGCTTTAAAGAGCACCTCTGCTCAGAGCTAGTGGCACAAAACCAGTGGATGAACAGTCTTACCGTCTGTTTCAACAAGCAAAAAAATCTGACTGCTCCGTCACTCAGGTAATATTACGTTCTCTTCTTCTAATCACACAATAATGGATTCGTTCGGCCCTGTGGTAGATAACACACACAGTCTGCGACTGCAATACAACAAGAGATAATCATTTCTGATGCTTATCTAATGACGCAAATGGAGATATTACGATAGCTAAAGGGTGAGAGGAAAACACACGTTAAAAAAAAGACACAAAAAAACAATATATCAAGCAAGCATATACTAAGGTGGTAATGAAAGAGACTTAATTTGCTTTGCTGGTTAGCAGACCGAAACGACGACGTTTAACGTGCTGCTTGGGTGCACAGTAAATAAACTCTGCTCGTCTTTCCGTCTCTGTGCGTCTCGCTCACGTACACGCTCGGACACACACAAATGAGTGAGATGCCAAATGAGTGAGTAATCCATCATGGCTGCCATTTACCAGCCCTTCTTTTTAACAAAGCCATGACGGATGGGAGGAGATAAGGGTCTGTGTGTGTTAGTGGAAATGTGAGCGCAGTTCTTTCAGGCAGACACAAACACACACACACCTGCAGAAGTGTCAGTGGAAGCTGTGAAAGTCACGTCCACTCATCAGTCTTCAGATTGCCCTCTGAACAGTGGGGGGTGTGAACTCATGCATAGCCTATTCATTCCCCACCCCCTTCAAATCCCCCCAAGGTCTTCCTCTCAATGCACCGCAAACACAGTGTGACAGTGTGACAGTGTGTGCATGCACTAAACCAGAGAAATTCTGAGGTGACCACAATTTATCAGGACCAGGGTCCAAATTGAACACTAAATATTTATAGCAAATACAGTTTCTTAATTCACCTGCCACTGGCAGATGTCACATACAGTTGATTTTGGACCCTGATTACAAGTGAAAAACAAATGCAAATAACAGAACCTGTGAGAAAGACTAACAGCCCCCTTAATTCCAGGTCAATTCACTCAGTGGCTCTTATTCCTAACACCCTGTGGCAGTGATGTAGACAACAGTCATACCTGTACTGCTCCTATCTGCCTGAATGGGGAAAGACTGAACTCTTGTGCTGTGTAGGATTACAAGATTGAATAACATTTCAAAATCTGCTATAAAAATAATTAATTAACAGCAGGAAGTGGCTCTATCCAAAGATGATATTTAACTGAATATCATTATTTAACTGAAAGGCGGGACTTTCTTTCCGACAGCTGTCATGCCGAGTCCATTTCCACCTCCTACATGCTTTCTGAAACAAAAGGGCGAAATGAAACGGCATGTAATTTATAAAACAACATTGAAAAACATGTACAATCATCTCTTACGTTACATTAATGTATCACAGAATGCAGTTATAGTTATGTATTACAATGTCATAGTTATATTCACAATTATTGTTACTACATTAAATCTGTGGTATTAGACATAACTGTCATCAAAAAAAGCAAATCTTGATACTATAGTATTATACTATATAATGTATTATTATAGCTGTATGGGAAACAGTAAATGTAGTAATTCTGGTATTTTAAAGGAAAACCATTTACCATGCTAAATCTGTTTTATGCAAAAAAAAACATTATTCGGTCATGAGACCTAATATGCAGCCAAAATAAAATCTAGGCATTTTATCCATTGACATTATCATATTAAATGTGATACAATAAAAATTTTGACTGCATTGACTTGTATCTGTCTCTAGGGGGCGACGAGCAAAAATCAGTTTGAACTAAAACAACAGGTTTACTTGAAAATGACATTCGGGTTGTTAGAGTCAGGCTAAAACTACAGACTGCAGGAGAATTAATCTCCCAGCACAGCGCTGAGCTGAAGGGCTTGAATTAATTTGTCCAACAACTTTCAAATGTCTTATCCAATAACAGATGAAAACTGAAGATGTGGCATCTGCATGTGGGTAAGTAGGGGAGGAAACCGTTTCAGGAATACAGCAGCACAAAATCAGAGCACAATTAAAGGGGGTTAAGCAACCGAGTTGTGCCGTGCTGAACAGGCCCTTTTCAGAGCAGCTGAGCACATAAAGTGTGTTGTTTGAAATGAAGGACATAACAAGGCGAGCTGTAGGACATTATTTGCTCAGTCATGCCAGAGGCTGAACATCAGCATCATCAGTTCTGTGGAGCAGCAGGTATTAGAAATTCATGAAAGACTTACTCTCAGACTGATGGAGGTGAAGCCTGAAAAGTCTCTAAATACTTTGTTTATATTTATGATTTAAAACATCTTTAGAGCAGATGATGTATTAGTAATATATGTGATGAAATTAGGTTTAGGAGAAATTAGGAGAAAACTGGAGGCTGGCAAAATATATTATTTCTTAGCTCTTCTTAGTGGGCTCACCCTAACAATCATGTATTTGCTTTATCAGAGGAACAGGACAGTGCTAGACAATGTCCACATCTTACAACAGGAGGGATTAGCAGAGACAAATGCTGCTACATTCTTGTGTCCAGTCTGCCCCTCCCATATTCATGCAGAAATATACACAAGCTACACTGTTATTATAGGGTAGAGCCTGTGGATGACAGGATACACAACCCCAATGGACAAAAGACTGCCTGGTAACACAGGTTTATTGAAGGTGTTCCTGTAGCTCAACTGGTAGAGCATTGCATTAGCAGCGCAAAGGTTGTGGGTTTGATCCCAGGGAACACAAGTACTGATAAAGAGAAAATATGTATACCTTGAATTCATTGTAAGTCGCTTTGGATAAAAACGTCTGCCAAATGAATAAATGTAAAGGTAGGGTAGGCAATTTCGGAGAGGCTAGCTTTTTTGGAGCAAGCTAGCTTTGAAAGCATAAGATCCCTCCGTTCAGAGCGCTCTCCAAAGCCATGCCTTCTCCAACACATGAATGCAGTGATATATGCAAATACATAGTTTGACAGGCAAGTAGGACATCCTATCCTTGCATTCGGACCGAATACAATGATTGGATGTACATTTTATAGTCCTCCACCTTCTGCACACAAAATATATATATTTATATTTAGACCACTTAGTTAGTGACTGAAATCAGAATGTAAAGAGACTTTCTACAGACATGCTTTTATTTTTAAAAATTGGTTTTAACTTTGAAGCGAAATTATTTTTACCTTGACTCACCATCTTAAAATATAGCACTCATCTTCATCTGAATACATAGCATGCTAATTACAGCACCACTGCTAAGAATCCAGATTAAATTGAGAGAGGAACCTAAAACTACTTACGCTTACTAACGTCCTCCATTATTGGATGAGCAGTGCAGTCCCTCTCTGCACTGATACTAATGGTACCTTACACTTCTTTCAGGAACAGTCTTTGTCTCAACTGTCAGCTTCCCTCTGGCCCTGCAGTAGCTGATCCCATAAGACCGGCTGGGAGAAATGAGAGACAAACCGTAATGCAATTTACCCAGTGTCTCCCTATGCACCTCTGCACTCAGTGGGGCCTTACCACTAGGAAAAGTTCAGATCAATTCACATCTCAGTAATGAGTTTTGCCATATTGGCTATATCAGCTGTAATATTAAAGCCCCATGAACAAATTCAAAGCTCTCAGAGAGTCCACAGTCATGATTTTATCCACTGAACTACTCTTAACAAGTAATGGTAATATGCTGTTTGTTTTTGTATGTTGTTTTGACAATATAATCGCATTGTTAATATTGTGGTATTAAAAGTACCATGTAAAAAAACAATATATAAATAGTTATTTATTATCATACTATATCAATCCAAAATCATGACTCCACCAGTTTTAATACAGCCAGCAACACTACATAGAATATTCAATCTTCAGTTGCACTATTTTTGCTTTAAGCACTGTATCATATTAAACTTCTTTATCAAAGTTGTTGACATTAATGTTGTAAATGACAAACGGCACTTTCCTGTTGTGCGGGGTCATAGTCAACATTGCTATTTAATTGGGAAAGCTTGGAATTTATGTAACGCACCTGCGGTCTCCTGGCCAACGGCCACAGCAGGATTTCCAACAGCTCAGTTCCTCACAAAACTGAGATTAAAAAAATGGAGAGTTGGCGATTTGGATACCACGCATTTCCCATCTGGTCCTGAACCGGACAATAGAGACATTCATGTGGTAAACGGATAAGTCTGGGAACTGGACCAGTGCAGACTGTAACACATTGCCTCACGAGTGAGAGAACTGCTGACACTCGTAAAGCCTCATCTGTCCATTTGGGGACTCAGGGGCTTTTAAACTCGAGGCTAAAAGGGTCAAAGCAGTTGACTTCCTTAAAGGCAACCTTCAGGGCAGCCCAACAGGAAGCTGAAAGCCTAAGTAAAGTCATTATCACTTTCATGAATTATTATCAAGCAATGGTATAAACAAGGCTGAATGTGCTTAGATGAATAGAAAATCAACAGTGTGAATTAAATGTGGCCCTAGACCAAAATAATGCAAGTGTAATAATCTTTAATCACAATTATTTGTATAACAATTAATCACCAGCCAAATTTAATAGTCCTAACAGTCAGATTCACAATCTCAAGGACCACCATCAAAAGTGGTGCATTTTAGTTTGACTGGCAGTGATAGTTTTGAGAAAAAAATGAACGAAATGTCACAGGGGATTTTTAAAAAGAAACCGTATATGTCAAATCTGCCTAAAACTGACTTTGAGATTCTTCTTCATGACCTCCGCTGTCTGTCAGTGTAGACAAGGTACCAGTGTAAAGTACTGCCACACAGAGCGAGAGACAGTGAGACACACAGCTCAGACGGCTAAGAAGCTGAGCTCTACACTGCAGAACGTCCTCACGCCCTGCAGTCATTTTACTGCAGAACGGCTGAACTTTGGTCTCACGAAGATCGCGACTAATATAAAGTCAACAATCTTCCTAAACAGGTGGCCAAGGAGGGGGAATAACAACAAGAGGGGTGTCATGAACCAAGCATGCACAGTTTAAGCAAACAGTGGATTGTGGCAAAACAAAGTTATTTTTCTTTTTCTTAAAGGTGCTGTAAGCGATGTTAGCTGTTCTGGAACTTCAGCTGGACTTAATTAGATATAAGCCCTCTTACCAAAGCTTGGCTCTACAAAGACAGTGTTGTACCAGTGAAACTACAGAAATGAGAGATTAAGCAGCACAGCAGATGCCCTGTCATCCCTGCGTTGTCAAAAGCAACAAACTAACAAATGGCACCTGCTTACAAAGCCTCAACTAGCACACTCTCAGTTTCCTGCTTCCATTATATTCTACCTTAAAAACATGTAAAATGATTGACAGACAGACAGTGACATCTGATTGGTTAAACAAAGAGTTTGACCATGGCCAATATTCATATTTTGTTGGTTTACGGACTATAAATAAAATAACTATAATGAATAAAATGCCACAAAATACAGGGAAACAGGAAATCTGTACCCCTTAACCTCCATTTTTAACAAAATATTAATGTAAAAATCTGTACTGAACATATATATTTTTGGCATTGGAACATACTGTAAATAGTGTGTCATGAGGCAAAATATATTTGGGAATATTACTTCCCCCAACACCCACATCTAGTAGCCTGGTGTTATATATCTAAAAAATCCCCTTTTCCCATATTTCCCCAAAATGACTGAGGCATTAGTGCGGAATGTAACCTGAACTCTGAACAGATGAACCCAGACAAATTTTCACAGCCAGCTGTAGACAGGCAGCACAGTTCTGAGGGCCCAATGAGGGGCCACCTGTGCACCGAACGAGTGACGACCTTGCTGGCACCGTCAATTGTTATTCTTCTACTCCCATTACATCACCAGCTTAGATAGCCGAGAAATCCATCTCCCAGTGTCACATTCCATAACCACAAGGAGGTCACTGGAAGTCCCCCGTCTGGAGTGTTACAGTCCTACAAAGGGCTGATTTACACTACTGAGGACCTTGGTCTTACTGTAGGAGTTTACTTTATCAAAATGATGGAGATAGAGGCCTTCTCCTTGGAGGTCTATTTGCATATAGCTCTGAAAATTAATTATACAGCCTGACACAAACAGGATACATTCAAGGCTGGGAAGTTACATCAGCTTGTGACAAAGTACTTGCCATGAAATATACAAATGAGAACTGACAATTCCTGTGATAAGTCATATATCCTTATGAATAAACTCCATCACAGCCACAACACAGACAGAATACTGCAGACAAAAGCATAATTCATATGCACAACACACCCTCTTGGTCTTAACACAAATAATATTGAAAGTGTCTGCAAAGTCTGTGCTTAGCTAAACTTAAAGACCCCATAAAAACCTCAACTGCAGACGTGCCGTAATGAATAAGACAAGCAGCTCAGAAAAAATACAATGCACATATTTGTGTGTTCTTTTATATTTCTCACAGGAAATAACTGGTGCTTAACTCAGGCTGTTATATTGTAGCACATGCGTTACAGCTGGCTTAGTTTAAGAGCAGAGATCAAAATATCTTATAAACAACAACATAAAAAGCCTATTACTCCATCTCTAAAATAAACAGGAAGTAATTAGTTGCTTTAAGAACATTCTCAAAATTGTACACGACACGATACATAACTATTCTAGCTATGCCTTAATCTATGAAGCTTTGCATGTTTTCATGAAGATGGATTTCAACACACACACACACACACACACACACACACACACACACACACACACACCTTAAAACACCTTAACTCTTCCCAAACTAAAACCATGCAACATGGCGAACCCTTCTCCTCCATTCCATATACAAAAACAGTTACACATCTTTTAATTAAATCCACCAGCCTCTTTGCTTGCTCTAAACTGGAGCTCGAGGGGACCGCTGATCTCTCCAGCTGAGAGATGCTGATGATGTTAATGCTGAAACAAACACATCTGATGGATTATATTAAGGGATGAAAAGAGATACACGCAACGCTTCCTCCCACTCGAGAGGGGAGATCAAAGCTGGAGTGCAGGCCTCGAGAGCACGAGGAATGGTGTCAGTTCAGCCCGACTCAAACAGGCCGAGACCCTGAGTACAGGAACGCACCCTAAGGACTCTCCTTTCATCTGCCAGTCAAATAATGTGGTCAAACACAGTCGCAGGAGCGCAGATTCTGTTCACATGTAATATATTACTGGCTTATGAAAGAAGGCATCTGTGTATTCCAGCTCACCTAGATGCAACCCACCTTTTATTCTTCATAAAACAACAAAGAGAGTGACACAGCGGGGTGAGCCAGCAGAGTCACCTTTAGGAAAGTGGAGTATGTCATGTCTGGAAAGCCAATGGCATTATAGTTGCTGACTGACAGTGTTGATGGCAGGAGTTTCAACATGATTAATAAACAACTGTTTTGATAAGTTATTAGGTGTCTGTCTATATGCCTGTCCATTATTTCTTCAGATTAACTGATTAATCTTTAATTGATTAATTAATCAATCTTGCCCAATGCCCTCCTTAAAACCATGTACAAACAGTATAATGACATAAGCAATACACAGGGTATAAAAATTATGTACACTGGGTATAAAAATGATGTAATGATGTAAAAATGATGTAATTTGTTTGGCATTGTGCTAGAACGTTCTGCAGGAACACATCTAATCCCTGCTTTGAACATAATTCTTCCTGTTATTAGAATTTCTAAATTAAATTTACTGCAAGCCATTCAAAACATAACAGTTTGCATTGCATACGAAATCTCAAGGTTTAGTTGTGTCCATTTAAACCCTACATGTTAAATTTAACAAGGACAGCTGTTGTGATACAAGTAACTGCTGCTTTTCTGCATCTTTCACTTCTTTAAATCGACATTACTGACTGAGGTGCTTTGTGCACAGACCCAAATAATCAATTATCATCATGTCGTTTATCAATTAGTTGCTACAGTCCATGTATAATATCTCGCTTTGAGTGTCCATTGACTTTTGAAAGAACAGGGAAGTGTTGAGCTGTGGTTAAATGCCCTCAGGCTGCAGGGTGAAGGCAGTGCAGGGCTGGTGAATGTGAGGGCCAAATTGTGAAATGGCTAAAGACTTGATATGCTGTATAAATCACTTAATGTCTCCACATCAAGATTGGAATGCGTGACACTAAGCTGCAGAAAACTACAGCCTGATGCGAAATCGTGTTTTGGACATGAGAGGGCTTGTTACCGTCGCGCATCGAATCGATCGGCCTTGGCGAGGTAATGCAAAGAGAAGCAACAATGTGGCATCTGCTGAATTCAGCGAGAGTTATTTCCTCAAACAGGGGACGTTTGACACACGAGAACAGTCTCTCACGCACTGATACACATAGGAGATGGAGTGTTTCTCACGGGTGAGCTGCAAGAAGCGGCCCGCTGCTGTCCGTAACCACGAGAACAAAATAATAAAGACCCCTCAACTGCTGAGAAAACATTCAAACATGCCATGCATTTAGAACTACACAGTGTGTTGCCAGAGTCTTAAAGTTGCAGTTTCCACAGTATTCTGCCATTTTTTTGCACATTTTTTAAGTAGTTGCTAAGGCTTATTTATAGACTTATTGGCCCAGGATTTTCGATTTATCACTCCAAGGCAAAAATATTAAATGTGTGATCACTTAGAAATAGTAGTATTATTTTTGGAGTTATGTACCAAATTTTAATACTAAGAGTAAGTTGTTTCAAATTTCGAATTCTAACTCTGTGCAACAGTAACAAAAATACTTTAACAAGCTCCACTAATGAAATGAACCAGTTTTATTAAATAGCCTAAACCTGAAATTAACCCATTTCAAATGAATCTGAAAGACATGCAGCCAGTAACTCTTGCAAAACAGCAGCCATTTTTATCAAATACCACAAAGTCGCTAGAACTAGATGGTTTGGCCTAAACGTGCGCAGGAGTTCGGTTAACATTACGAACACTTGCACTTCATGTCTCCACACTGGTAATCATGGTTGGCGAGAGATCTTTTATAGACACTGGTGTCATTGCTTTAATGCCTCCAGCTCTCTTTAGAGACGTTAAATCCCTCAGTCTAGACACTCAGCTGGTCCCGCACCAAACCCTACACACACCAGCGACGCAGACGCGGCTATTTTCAGCACGAGGAATGAAGATAAATGAAGGCCCAAAAAGAAACACAGAATCAGTCCAGACCCCATACAAACTAGGTCTTGAGAAAATGCAGCCACATTACGCTGTTTTACAGCTCTGTACGGACGATAATGATACCTCTCGTTTTTGTGAGCTGGAACACATTGTACTGATAAACCAAATTTATGAATAAAGCAAAATAAACATTCTTATGAAAAGTTTTTGATGAATGCACTCTTTAGATGATGGTATGTAGTATGTCAGTGCTGGTTATAGAGACAGAACAATACCTTTTGCCAAATAAATAGTCTGAGAAAGGACCCCTCTTCGTCAGGATTTCTGAGGACCACATCACAATGAGCTGGTCCAAGACTTCCGAGGCATTTTTGTTGAGGTAGTGGGGGGTACTGGACCCTTTCCTCTCCTCAGGGTAATGGACTTCTTTAAGCAGCCTTTGTTTACAGCAGGTTTTTCAATGTTCTGTCTCAGTGCACCCCAGACTTCCCATCCACTGACAGCATCACTTCTCACTTACTTCATGCGAGATGGGGTCAAGTCACACCGCGGTTCTGCCAAGCATGCTATCTGACATAACATTTTCTATCAATGACAGAGTTTTTTCCTTACATCACTTCAAATGTACTTCTTTCTTGCATTCAATACAGGATGACTGAAATGAGAAGTGACACAAAGACATAAAAACAGAACTGACCTAAACACCACTTCTTAAGTTTGAATATGGAACTGAAACTCCTCACCACAAAGCCAAGGTGTTTTGGGTGTTGCCAGGGCATTGCCATGAAGTTGCTAGAGTCTTCTGGCTGGTTGCTAGGGTGTTACAAGGGATATTTTGTGTCCCAGATATTGTTTGGTTTTTGCTACTGCAATGCGAAACTGTGGGTGTTTTTACTTATTTCAAAAGGTGCTCTCCAACTATCAGTAATGCTACCCCAACTATTAGTGATGCTGCCTGTACAGAGGAGCCAAGAGATGCTTGTACAGACTGGCAGAGTTCAAACATCCACACCACCCCAAATTCACCACAGAGTTAGTGTTCTCTGTTACTATATTGGTGGTGTGGTGACATTTCATGGATTAAGGTCTGGGCAGGTAAATAATAGAAATATGTTCAAATATCACTAAGTGTGATTCACAAGATGCACAATCACTGTTATGAGCAAGACATCTAATCCCAGGCCCAAGGAAAAAATATCACCCTTACAGAAACACACAGGAATATTTAGAAAAGCATTTTAAAGCTTTATATTTAAATACGTTTAACATTCCCCTGAAGAAATAACCCTTCACAAATCAATTTAACACTATAAACTTAAAAAAATATATTTTAAAGCCTCATTTTGCTTTTTACTAAACCTACACATGTACTTAAATCTCAGCCATCCCATCTATCATCATTAGGGGGTGAGGAAAAACCTGCAGAAAATAAAATAGCTACTTTATGTCAAAACAACCGAACACATCAAAAGGTTCATTTGCTCCAAACTCAATCATCCAGAAACCAAGTTCACAGATTACAGCAAATGGTTTTAAATGTCCCTGGAGTGCACAGGGACAACAGAGTAAATGCTATAAAGATTGAAAGAGGAAAAAGTAAACAGGAAAAAACACCATTCACAGATAGTGAGTCTTAGTACAATTCAGTCAGTAGAGAGTCAATGTTTGTTATCACCATGCAGTTCATGGTTATTAACATCCGTGACAACTAAATTTTAACATAACAGAAAATGAACAAATGTTGATAATTACAGAAAATGGCTTCTAGCATGTGCTTTAACTATAATTTTATGCCTGGATCATTTATCACAATCCAGGACACAATTAACACATTGTTTAAAAATAAGGTGAGAAAGTTAATTCCCAACATGCCATTTGCACATAAATGTGTAATTTCACTTTTTTTTATGGTGCTGTTAAAGTAATTTTCGGCAATGTAATAAACTTTTAGATCAATATTTATGCTAAAAAAACAGGTTGGTTACACAAGAACTCACATCTCAGGTTAGCACCACATGTTCAGTTCTCAAGTGTGCAAACAGCTATGCAGGCTAATTAAGTCAACATTTCTCAAGAGTTAATCAGTGTCATCAACTGCATTATTAACTATATTATTTGAATCCTTTAAAGCACTGTATACATTGCAAACTTAAGCCTGGAGGGTAAACTGTCCACAGTTTGGTTTAATCCACTGCTGTGAGTATTTGAGTATTAAGCCATGATGTTATTGTAGTATTTAAGAATTCTGCCTTGCCGTTAAGGTCTCTGAGGGGCAGTATTGATACAAGTCATGTGATTCTGTCAATAAAGCAAGTGTAATTACAGAAAAGAATTGAATTAAAGGAAGTTCTTTAATGCTATGCTGAATGCAATTAAGCATAAAATCAAAAATGCTCTTTGAAAATGCTTACGTCATTTAAAATGCATCAACACAATACGTTTTGCTCCGCCTGTGCAAACTAATGCTTGGACTGAAGAACTCAATATTCCTTCTGTCCGATAAGCCTTCAAGAGTTTCACTTCAGAAGATATTAATTAAAATTCCAATTATTTTTCAATTATAATTATCTCACTTCTCATATTTACTCAAACACATTCTGACGTCGATTTGTTTAGTCTTTTCCGTCTAGGAAACCGGACTGTTCACTTGTTTCAATCAAAGCACGAAAGGTCTGTGCACAAGGTAAAAGGGATAAGACTTATCAACAAAGAAAGGTGGGACTTCAAAAGCAAACGTTTGCATGCGTGACTGTTGATAATGCACGACTGTCATTAAAAAACAAACCAGAAATAAACAACCTGGCAACCCAATTAGAAAGAAAAACTACACTTAACCCATCAAACACTTCCCCTTTACACAGACAACTTTAATTTCGTTTTTAACCACATAAGGCTTTGTCTTATTTTCTAAATTGCATCTTTTGTTATTTGCCGAGAATAAATTTCCCCTACACACCACATGCAATTTTTAGTAAGGGTCTGTATCTGAAAAGTATGTATATGTACACAGGAGAGTTCATGTTTTGAGAAAAGGTGGGAAATCATCACCTTTCAATTCGTAACTTTCCGTTCTCTACCACCACCTCTGAAACATAACATTTACGGTTACTTCACGTTTATTACGTACAGAAGTCAAATGAAGCCAAACTGGCATTTTCATGCAAATTGGATCCGACAGCTCAAATTATAAATCAATTTTTTTTAAACTTAATGTCGCAAATAAGGGTAAGGAGACTTAGTTTGAACACTGATCTGTCATGTACTCCCAGGAAATGACTAATTGCCACCTTTTAAAATGTACTTATTTATTAAGTGGTATTCATTTTTATATTATTGTCTTAATAATTCAGATTATTTACCATCAATCATCAAAATATTATTTAATTCTATTAGTCAGTGTATGTGAGTAGCAGAGCAATTGCTAAAACAAACATATAAAAAAAGATTTTAGCCATTAATATAACAACAATTGCAACACGCATCAAGTTTAAAACCAAACCTGTCCTGTAATTTGACAAAGGGCTAAAATATCAACAACACCATGATTTTTCGAATGATTTAAAAATCCTAGACCAAAATATAAATTTACAGGATGCAAAACCCAATACTTATATCCTCTCTTTTGTTAAAAGACTGAATGAATCACCATGACTTGGTATTTAATACTTAATGAATCTGTAATATTTACCACAGCATATATTAACAGGCAAAAACCTTATTTTTTAATTTATAAACTAACGTGACTGTAAAAGCAGTGAACACCTCAGGACGTGACCATCTCTGCATAAACATGAAAATCAATGCGAGGTAGCGGCAAAGCGAATGATTAATGAGAAGAGAATACACCTGTTCAGACTGATGCAAGTACAATGAGAGAACTGTCAGAAACAACATGTGAGTGAAGGGGGAGAACCGGAGCGCGTCTGAGCAACCTTGCCTGCTTTATTGCGACCATAAGTTACCTGGTTACAAAAAACAACAGCAGTCAATCAGAACAAATGTGGCTGCGTCACGCCGCCATCTCTGGGTCAAGCCACATAAAACCAATAAATGCCAAAAGCTCGGATCAAAAAAACGTCAATCTGCATTCAGCATTTACACTTTCATGTTGTAAATAACAAAAGCTTGACATTCCCCTCTGAACTCTATCATCGGTCCACAGAAATTAAAAGAACTAATTTCATTCAACAGCCAACAAATGCGTCTTATGCTCGATTTTATCCAAAAGCTGCTCGGTACGTTCTGGTCATTGAATCTAGACCGTGACATTTCCTCTCATTCTTCTCCACCTTTACTGTTAAGACGAACTGAAATATCACTGTCAGCGTTCTGCCATTTATTCAAAAAGTTAAGTTTGTAAATTGCATGAAATGCCAATGCCATTCCTGTTCTGATGGAGGCAGAGGAGGAGGAAAATGCCAACTGTCGCCAGATCACAGCAGCTGTGAAAATACATTACATCATTATAGCCACCGGGAGCTGGGTTTTAAACCACTGGTTTAAGGTTGTTGCTAAGATATTTATGTTGAATTGGTCAATTTCCTTTTCCCTGAAATAACAGAGCTGCTATAAAGTATATACAGTGGCCCCAACAAGTATTTGGACATCTGAAAATGTCACATTTAAATCACACATAAAAATGTCTAAATGTCATTAAATATGAGAACAAAATATCAAAGCAAGTGGGTCTGCAAACAATAATGCAAGACCTTTTCTCAGAACAAACTTCTTAGCAATTTCGAAATGACTTTTAACCAAGATTTATTCAATATTTGAAATCGGTTTGTGTTTCTTATTTTACTTCAAAATACTTGGCACCTGGTTTGATATTTTATTTAATGTAACAAAGTTATACATTAAGTACTTGGTATTAATAATATAAATAACAGCATAAAACAGTAAAGTTTAAAGTATTTAGCTTATTATTTAAAACAGTATAAATAAACACTTTTTAAGCCCACTACATTTGAACCAAGTGGCACTCTTGCCCCACAAACCCCCTCTGTGTATTTTCCTGTCGGAAAGAGCAAATTGCGTAAATGGTCATTTAAATGATTTTCCCACAGTTCCATTCATCCAGAGTACGATTTCAACATCCAATCAAAGGCCAGGCAACATCCTGCTGTGTTGCAAGTCGTTGGGACTATCATGCCACAAACATAACCTTTGTAATAACAAGGGGCAACAAAGTATTATTACTCAACCTATTTACCAATCATGCATTTTGCCACTGGAGGGTTACACAATGCAGCTGAAGGATTTCACTATGGGTTTGGTGTTCTAACACGCTCTCTTTTCCTTGGAGTTTTGAATCACATTCATCATGTCCCATCATGGGGTCCTGATGTATACCCGCCTACACGCTTTTAACGTGTCATTGAGCCGACAGGAACGAGAAGGAGAGGCAAACTAATCAGCATTCAAAGACGCCACGCCGAGTTCCTCCGACTCAAGCTGCTAAGTCATCAGATAAAGATCAGCCTGACACGGCGCCTTTTAAATAATCCACTTGCAAGTGCACCATTTAAAAATATTAACACCCACCTCCAAGCAAAGCCAAGCTCTGATGCGGACAGGGCAACAGGATTGAAACCAAAGGCCTGTAACTGTGAAAGAATAACTATGTAACGGGTGTGAATGTCACCGATTACAATCAGAATGACAGGAGAATTCTCGACTGTACAACATGAACAGGAGCAAAACAATGCTGCTTCCTTTCAGAGGTAAACTTGGGACTGCAGTGTTGGGGAGTTCATGCACTAGTGGCAGGTGAGGTTGAGGAAGCATCTTCTGTCAGTTAACATTTGAGATGCTTCATGAATTCAGTCAGAAGAACTTACTGTGTTCCCTCTGAATTCCTGTATGTATGGCTGCTCATGCATTCAGACTCGATGCTGGAAACACAACAGGACGAAGGAGCTGGAAAACATAACTCAAGATGACTGGTTGAGTTGTCTAACATAATTCATCACACCACATGATTTTAATAAATAATAATCACGTTAAATGAGTTCTAATGTTTTATTTAGTTTGCGTTAAGACTAAATCAGGCAAATAAAAGTTTAATACCCAAGTGCCATCATAGCTCGGCCTAAATATTAAAGTGGCAATTAGATATTTTCTATCAAAGACTGCTTGAAATAAGAATAGTCATGCTTTAAGAATAAACTTCACAATAAAAAAATATTCAGATGGATAAACACTGTTTTTTTATTATCTCAAGTGTGCTGGTCCCACATGTGGTTACCAGCATTGTTGCTGAGATTCAACCCACATAACTAATCAACCATCACATGATTTAACACCAGAGGTAAAAAACTAAATACGCCTTTCATTAAGTGAACGATCCATGTGGATTTCATGTTACCTGTGAGTGCAAAAGGAGCTTCGGTCCTTTGAGGCGAAAACCTAGAGAAAGAGTGAGAGGAAACTCACAGAGACTCACTCTGTGGCGTCTTTCCTTTGAAGCTATTGTGGCGGCATTCCTCTCATTCATTAAGAACAGCTGTGAGGTTTCATAGGCTATTTAAATTCATTTTAATTACAATGGAGATTATTGATAGCCTCTGACGGATAGAGTGTGACTGTTTTTAGCTGCCTGTTCATTATTTGCAGCTCAACATGTTGAAACCACTAATGTGCTGATCTGACAGGCACAATCATCATCTAGCTAAATTTAAAATAAATACAATTCCAAATTGCTTTGTAGCTCAATGTTCTATTTTCACCATGTACTGTTCCTACAGTATCTGCTTGTAATATTACAACAAACTATATGGCATATTTATAGCATACTATACACATTTCACATCCCCACCCCCAACTTTGACTGTTCCCACACAAACCTCACACCATTGTCACCTCAGTTATTAATCGTACAACTCCTCAGCAGAATTTTTGGAAATAAATAATCACATTTCATAGTTGGCTATGAATGTAACCTACATAAAAGTGAAATACCGCTGACCACCCTTTTGGTTTTGCTTCAGTTTTCTCATCAAAGAGGCTGATTTTCATTTTCACAGAAGCGACTATAAAGTGCAGTTTCCTATAGCAACCATGTGGTAAAGTATGGAGAGTAAGGGGGGAAAAAAGATCAGGATTAGGGCATGTGCGACAGCAGAGGATTTAATAGCAGAGATGGAGGGAGAAAAGGTGTCTAATAAAACTGAGATGTGCAATAAAAAAGGTCACGAGCACAAGATGCATGAATAAAGAAAATGACAAGTTCCTGTAGAGAAGAGTTTCAGCTCCTCTGAAACTCTGGGGATAAAAAGAGGGCAAAACTATATAGCTTTTTAGTGATTATAGATGCAGTCTTGCTGAACGGGGAAAATACATGCGCGTGCAAGAGATTGGAGCTAACAACTTACAATATCTTGGGTAATAAATCAGACGAGTGTCTTTGTGGCCTAAAGCATTTTCAAACCTATTTGCAAGAGATAATGCCACCAATTCCAACTGCAGTACAAGCCTAACTCATACATCATCAGCCTTTTAGAACAGCCCTCACCTGTACCTACTAACAAGGTTCATCATCTCCTCTGTTAGCACAATAGGAGACTAGGGCTCGCATATTCCTCTCAGATTTAGTGTTCACATGTTACAGTTGACAACGTTAACACTAAATCTCTCATGCAAACATTTGCCTGTCAGGTTCTTGTTGAACGATCAATGCTAAAAGACAAGTTAATAAATTTTGAAGCTACCTTCACTAATCATATTAAACTAATAATTGCCTAATCTTATCAGGTTGAGCCTTAAAATATTCCTCTTATTGCTGCTTACATAGCACATACTTTCTGAAACAAGCAAAAGTTGTTTGTAACTTATTTGCTCTCTGGTACAGATGACCACGGGTTACAAACCCTAGGTGGTCAGCCTGAGCTTAGTGTGTCATCAGCTGTGACTAATACTGCAGATGCTGAGGTGTCAGTTTCTGACACACTGTCTGCATTTATGTGCTGCTTCCTGGTAGGTGGTGGCACTGCCTTCCATCCAGGTTTTACCGCTGTGCTCTGTCGGGTGATGAGATTTTCCTCACCTATTCTTCTGTTGTTGTCTCAGAACACATCTAAACCTGGTCATGTTACCTCCCAGCTCTGCATATGAACATCCAAAGGTTTCTCCAGGGGTATCTTTGTAATACATTTAAGGACTTCCAATGGTTCTTTAAGTGTATGCAAGATATCCACAGAGGAAATCTGTCTTTTTTATCCTGTATTATTTGGACAAATCCCATGTACTGTAGCCTGCATTGCCTGGGCAGCAAGTATATGGTTGGAAGGGTGGCACCCAGTAGCTATTTGGAATCCAGATTAGCAGAACATGACAAACAGCTCAAGATAAAGATTTTAGTTTCACAGCTCATGTTGCACATGCATATGTCTGTCTTGTATATAAGAGTTTAATCATTCTTTATAAAATAAAAAATACATGGTATAAGAGTTCTTGATTAACCACACTGAAGTAAATATGAGATGACAGTTCATTAATTTTCCGCACACAAGTTCCAATTTTAATACACGGCGTAACCAAAGAGACACGTGATGCTTTCAAATGCTTCTAAAGTAGACATGGACATTTAAATAGTCTCTGTGTGGGATATATTTATGAACATTAATGTGCTCTCATGTCCTTTAGCAAGTTGGAACAAAGAAAGAAAAATCTACCAAAATGTTACCATCCTTCCTACAGCCTGTTATTTAAGCCCACTTGAATATTTCTGACATAACGTTACAAAAAAAGACATTACTTATATTCTGTGAGAAAGAAACATCTTAAGAACATGATTCTAAACGTGTCTCCATAAGTTTATCATCGCTTCAACTTAGTTAATTTTATAAGAGTCATTTGCTTCCTGTTAACGTCTGGATTTAATCCAATCAAGGCTTTCTGAAAAACAGCCCAGTCCTTCAGTACGAGAGACATCCGGCATCAAGTTTCCAGACATACAGTTTTGACCACAACATCACTTGCGGTTTATGAAACGTTTCTGACAGTAGCTCAGAAATATTCAATCAGTAAAATCTGTAACGTCTCCAACTTTGGCTGTCTTCAAGTCCATTACAGTAATTACAGAGTATAAGATGACACTGTGCATTAGAAATTATGTCTTGGTTTCGTCTTGTGCTTCCATTTTGGTAAGTTTTTCACCATTATTATGTTAACATAAAGCTCCAAACCAATTACAGTAACAACAATATACAAATCTACAGGAAACATGAGGTTGTTAAAATAGCTTAAAAAGATGATCTCTCAATTTTTAGCCTGATATATAAGATATTCAGTATCTATTACCAACATTATATTTATATAGCTTAAATAGCCGGGGAACCTCGTTTCAATCCAACAGTCACTGTAGCTAACAGATTCAAAACTGTAAATATGCCAATGATAAACAATATTGACCTCCATTTTCCACTATTTATTTAAACATTTTTTTTACCTGAAAAAGTTTTCCTGTAGTTCAATTGGTAGATAGTGCTAGAAACATCGGGATGGATTTGATTCTAATATAAACGTATACTCCAAATGTAAGTAAGTTTGGATATAAGAATCTGCCAAATGCATAAATGAACAGTTTACACTGTTTTACTAAAATAAATGCGAAAATAAACATTAACTTAGCGATTGTGAACTTACCAACACAATTAAAAAACCTTTTGAACAGCCTTATAGTCGTGGGACAGTAGACAGAACTAGTCAACTGAGCCATAAATTAACATAACTGCCAAAAAAAGATTACAACCCTCATGATATTTAAAATGTTGCTTAATTTTTTTATCACCTCCAAAATCATTGTGAACACATCACCCAATTCTAGCACAAGCCTGCTGGTACTGTAACATACATCAATGAAAAATGATCAGAGCTGCTACAAAGTCCTGTTCACTCATATATAAACCTCATCTACACAAAAAACCATCCATCCTTTTCTGTGTAAATAGCCTCTTTTTGTCTTTGTCCAGAGGACAGACACAGTTGGCATGAAGGGGGAGTGTGTGGGCCCTTCTGTGACGGTTCGGCAGTCACCAGCACCCCTCTATGCCAGGACTCCCCCGGTCTTCTCCATCTGGCACAACAGTGGGAAGATGAAGCGCCAGATCCGCATCTTCCCGTCCTCCGGCACGCCGCTTCCTCCTGTCCTCATGATACAGTCTGGAGACTGCTCTCAATGAGACTTCTCCCAAAACTACAAAACCTGCACAAGAACCTTCAAAAACAGCTTAAGACAGCAGCCAACTCCCCGCACAACTCCAGGCTTTGTGTAAAGATTTCTGTCTATAATAACTGCTGACAGAGAAATTGTTTTCTGCATTCAGTCAGGATGAATAAAGAATATTCCAACTTGTTCATTTTAAAGATAATTCTCCACAGGCAAGTGAAAGTGCTAGCTGAAGCGTTTTCATGAGTATAAATAAATAAAAACATACCCTTCGCTACAATGTTTCAGAGCATATTGTCAGTGGTGACCTTTTGATTTAACTCTGAACTGCAATTATGCGCAATTATAACACTAAGCCATACTTCCATTGTGAATACTGAGTTACAAACCAAGAAAACACTATCATTTGATTAACAGCAAACCTGCAGAACAGCAGCATGATGTCTGATTTGAAGTATTTCCCAAGGACAAAGTTTTTCTTGTGTTTTGCTCTAACAAGCAAATAATCTCTGACATAAAGAGAAAAGAAATGCCATGGGATAAATATTCACATTGCCGGGCAGCACAGAAATAAGAGAAACTACCTTCCATGCTACCACCAAAGTAACACAAAGTAACATTCCTCCTGCGTCAACCTGTCCTGTTTGACAAAGTGCAGAATACACTATTATTTGTTATGTTATACACGTTATACAAATACTTTCCCAACTGTGTTGGCACACTGTGTGTAGAACCTGAACAATGAGTATTTAAATTGCATAAAGTTATTAACTAAAATAGTTCTTAACTTCACTATATTACATTTTTAATTTAGTGATTTGTTGTGACAAGCAACTGCACATGAATACAGTAAGACTGATATTTAATTTGGGGCAGTAAACATGCTCAACACTGTGTTTGAAGAAAGTCTGGTGGCCATGCACACGTGAGTCAGCGAAAAAACTCTAAGATGCAACGCAAAGGCCAAAGAAGCCAATCAGACCCAAATGTACGCAAACTAACAATTAAAAAACAAGCTGCATATGTAGCTCCCCCCCCCACACACACACACTGAGTTCCTGGCTGATACATCTGCCCAGTGCATAAGCAGACAAAAGGACCATAATGCATATCCCCAGGCTAAACGCTTGGCCGCCAAACTCTGCACTGCAAACCAAATGACTGCTTGACAGTCACACCACCTACACCATGAACAACAACTGCAATGTCATTGCTTTCTAAAGGGAGCTACAAAAGAACCGTCCTCATCAAAATGCAAAGGGGCCCACAGCAAATTTTTTAATTGTTAAATACTCAAGGCCATAAATGCTGCATAAATGTTAAGGAATCTTTCTTATTGGAGCCGCGTCTTACAACTCCCCTACGTTCATCCATCTGAGCGATGGCACCAGGGAGCGTGTGCATGTCGCTGTGACGAGAGGCTGGCGGATTTTATTGGATTATTGGAAACCGAGGTGACAGGAGAGAGTAGCAAGAAGAATTTTAACAAAGATGCTGAGGGAAACGGTGTGGAAACTGTGTCTGCGTGTTTGCGTTATGCTGTGGAGGGTCAGGTCACCTTCACACGACTCGTTGGCAGTAATTGTACATTAGACACATCCCTTAGCCTAATAGAGCCACACAATGGGTATCAGGCCTGATGACTAACACACTAATCTAATAAGTCACGCTCAAAACTGCCAGTGCAAACTGTACTTTATGCTTTCCCACCACAGAGGCACAGCTGAGACGCTTAGACGTAACCCATGACATCACTGCAGTAACATGCCACGCTGCATGAGCTTTTAAAACAGCTGTACTGGAAACTGTGTCAGCTGGCCTTTAAAAAAGCACACTGGACAAAAATACCCACAAGAAAAGTTGGTAGCAATATTAATGTGGCAAAAGATGAGGCCATCACTGGCCAGAACATGCCAGAAAAAAAATTACACGCGTTTTAATCCCTATTTTGGTACCGAGCGTTTGAATGTTTAGAAACTTTTTTTCCAAATACAACTCAGTGCCAACCATTAAACCTGTAACTTGAGCATAATAATGTGTTTCTGTAGCTCAACTAGTAAAGCACTGCGTTAGCACAACACAGGTTGTGGGTTTAATTCCCAGCGAACACACATATTGATCAAATGTATAAATTGAATGTAACACTGTAAGTCACTTTGGATTAAAGTATCTGCCAAATGCATAAAAATGTAAATCTAAATAATGTAGACGTTAAACATGGGAATTGAGGGGGGGTCTCAGTCTCAGTTATGGTACTTATAAAGGGTCTGGGACAAAATCTGTTTTCACTTTTTGTTAAATGGAGATGTCCTATAAAACTGTGGTGTAAATGGTTTATAATGCCACCAGCAGGCCCACTAATGGAGAACCTGTTTTCAATCAGCAGCCAAATTACTGCCAAATTAGCTGCAGACACTTAACTACTTCACAGTCCTCTAAACACTGACGACACTGAGAAATATTCAAAACTTTGACAGCAACGTGGGAAAAGCAAACACAGTGGATGAATTCAACCGCCATTCATAAGCCCTTAGAAGGACACTATGAAACTGTGACACTACTCACAAGGCTGTTCCAAACAATAGTGAGCAACAATCTCTTTAATGTGAGGTCGTTTGAGAAGCATACGTTAATTAAGCATTTTAGGTACGACTTTTTGCTGTTTTTGATCACATCCTGGGCAGCAAATCCCCACTATTAATTGTATAACATGCACAATTTTTAACTACTCTGGTTCGCCCAATCACACCAATCTGTGGCCAACATTCCTTAAATATTATCGTTTTTATGTTTGTTTATTTGTTTGTTTTTACCAAATAAATTTAAAGACAAAAACATTTAATGCAAACATCTTGTCACAACAGTACAACAAACATTCATTTTGTAGCTATGACATCAAAACAATGATTCAATGAAACCTCCTAGTCAAGAGAACACAGTCAAAACGATGTATGGTTTTGGGTTCAAACGTGCACATACAGGAAAATGATGCTCTGTGCCCTACACAGTACTCACTGCAAGTTCCCTGTCCTCCACAATAGCAAAGTAATGCTCACTTTCAAATGAAAGTCACACAAAAACTACATTTTTTCTATCCATCCATGATTTGATCTACCAGATCCTAAGGGAAGCTTTGTTTGATTGCAAAGAACAAACTAACTGTGTTTCCTCTTTAAATACAAATTATTAAATCTAGCCTTTGAGACAACTGACATTTATTTAGTTGCTTGAGGCCCCCTTGGAGTAAATGAAACAAAAATAAAAAAATAAATAAAGTCTTACGAGATCTGGACCATCCCTAAACAATTAAACTTGTAAAACACTAAAAAGTTTTCTACCACACTGTGCCACAGTGTCTCCTAAAAAAAGTGTTGACTGGGTTGAATTGTTTTAAATAAAACCGTGTGTTCCCCTGCCAGAGCCCAATGTGCCATTGAGAGGTCCAAAACAGCTTCATTTCCCAGATACGAGTCCTATAAATGTTGATCCCCAACACCACAACCGATGCACTACAGAAATAAAATCTCTCATTAGAGCCCATGCCCTAAAATTACCCAAATTCAGCGCATATGGAAACCATAAGACAGCGTCAGCAAGGGGGAGTTTGCACCCAGTGGCTTTCCAGCATGTGGCAACAGAGGGTTGGGCATTCCAAAAAGTGGCAATTAGTTCCCACTGCCGGAATGGAGTAGGTAAGAGAGTGGCAGGGGAAAATACCAAAGGGTATTGACACAAACATATATACGCACATATAGGGGAAAAGAAAAGGTTCAAGGATCCATATTAGAAACACTATCTTGCCTGAAGGGTATTTGCTTTGATTTCATGCTCATATGCCGGTGCATGCTGTGACACTTATGTTAGTAATATAAACCAGGCTGACCTAAACTATATCCTGGAAATCATTTTCAGACATGCTATTTCGATTAGCCTAAACATCTTGTCTATTTATTTCATTCGTATTAGCAGGTAATATAAACTTCCTCTCTCTCTCTTGTGCTATGTGATGCAGCAAAGCAACACATACAATGACATCAGTGTGCCTCTGATCCGATCAAATGCGTGTGAAATTGGAGATATTGGGGGAGAAATTGTCAGTTCATCTTAATGTCTGTCAAAATATAGCCCACAAATGTTCTCCAACCAGCCATTAGCCTCAGGACCCATTCTAGCTTTCTGAACAAAACCAGAGATGACAGATATTAAAACTGATTACATAGACTGAACGGCAGTACCAGCACACTGCACAGACTCAAGACAATGTTGTCGTCTTTGGCCAAATTATTTAAGATATTCTGATGCAATTGCATGAAACTTGCTCTTGAGGTTTCCCAGATCACTGATATATTGCTGACATGTTTGATATACATTTTGACATTCACGATACATGCTCTTATGTCCGACTTAAATTAATGCAAACTCTAGAAGGTTAAAGCCCACGCTCAATGCGCCCTCACGTATATGGGATCTTTTATTAAAACAACTACTGACGTACACAATTACTGTTTGCAAGGACCTAATCCTGGACCAAAGTAACAAATAACGCAAAACGTCTATAGCATAACAAGAGCGTCATTGTAATGCTCGTGCCCGCAGCGCACGCGACATCAACAAACAATGCCGTCTCCTAAGCTTTTACTTCTTATTCCAATCTCACTACACCAAACACTGACACCTTTCTGTGAAGCCCACCAAGTAATATGTGTAGAAACTGCGCAAATTATACTTAATAACTATGCATATATTAGTTTTGTTCTATAATTGTTTAATTTAAACATACGTTGATCAAGTTTATATGTAATATAGGCACGTTTAATTGTAAAGCTGTAAGAAACTCACTGCAGTTCGGCGTCTTTATATGTAAACTTAAGGCAAAAAAAGACACGAAATGTGTATTTGTGTAATGATCTAGGTGGGTGTGTGGCTCAAAATATGTACGATCATGCACAGGCGGTGGCATCCTGAAAAACGCACTAATCTTATTCACGCCTGTTTGGAATTAATTTCTTACCCAATCACACCCAACAGAATCAGCTGTCCGATGTATGCACGAAGTCAACAAAACACTGGCACAACGCTTAAACAATGTTACAAACGTTTTTTTTACATAGGATGCATAACATAAGGCGTCTTTAAAGAACTGAGCTTGCGCGCAGCCAGCTCAGCCATAAACGATCATCCCCCGACACTTGTTCTGCGTGTTTATGACTTAGAATAACTGTGAGCTGCATTTACCCGAGAAATACGTGCACTGAATTATAGATTGCATGTGTTTTGTAGTTCAACAAAGTCATTTGCGAATTTAATTTCGAGAAAGTAAAGGTACAACTACATCGAGACGTGCAATACACTTGCTCTTATTCAAACGCTTGATAAGAAGACGTACTCAAATGAGACTTACGGGGGCAAAATCTGCCCATGCTTCCTAATAGCTCGAGACTGGGAGAAGAACTTGTATTTGCACTTGTGTAAACCAGCCCGAACTAACGGTCCGTAAGTTAAATGATTTGGTTAGCAAATGAACTAGCTTAGCCGACGTCAACTCATCAGTTAGTTAGTTTATTGCTAGATAATTTCGCGTCCGATTTTGCTGGTTAGTGCAGTGTCAAAGTACAGCTGCGTCGGCCAGTTTCTTTACCGAGATCAAATGAATGGGAAATATTAAACTCACCGTCTCTCCGTTCCGCCGCGGTTTGCATTTCTTTCCGTGCACGACAGCCGCTCGTTTCACCCGGTTCAGTTGGCCACGTACAAATCCACTTTTTAAACCGACAGGGAAATTTGTTTGATTCCACAGAGTAGCGATTCTTCTCCTACAATTAAACCACGCGGCCGTTATAATCCCGTTTTTTGAGACCGGTTGCTATAATAACGGTAGAGTGGAAAAGCTTCTATTGTTGCAAATCCCGAGTTTGTGTCTTACGTACTTCTGCTCCAAAGCGGTCGGAGGCTCTCTACAGCTCTGCCTGCCGTCCCCTCAATCATGCTCTCCCTCCCTGGCTGCCTTACAGGTTGCTTGCTCGGTTTTCGGAAACTTTCGGACACGGTCGGGATCATTCGGCCGTTCACAAATCGATTAGTCTCCAGATTTTAACCGCAAAGTGTGGTAGCTTTACAAGAAACATAGCGAGGTGTACCTTTTTAAAAAAATAATTTATTTTACTTTGCAATCAAAAAACACAACCTAAAAAGACTATAATATTGGACAAGCTACCTTTTTGGCAAATATGTATTAATGCATTTAAATTAAAATTAAATATTTAATGAAATATTATATACTTCTAAATCAATTATAAAAAAGAACAGCCCTAAACAGACTGTGGAAGGAGCAAGAATATGTTTTTTTATTATATCAATATAATGATAATTTTCATTATATGCAGAAACAAAGAAAATCTGTCTCTATATTATTCCTGGCCAGATGGAGTCACTGCACTCAGAGATGGTGTAGAAAATACCTCCTATACTTGTTATCTCATTGTTTCCAGAAACCCAGATCTAAACTCTAAGAAGATAGTGAATAATAGATTGACACTTTTATGACATTTTTTTTTAGATGAATATATTTTATTTTATGGTAAAGTGTTTTTAAGTGTTTATTTGTTAAAAATGGGGTAAAAATATATGCCTAGTGACAAACATAATGCAGCCTTCAGAATAAAGCAACTATTCCTATCATCTGCTGAATTTTGCAGTGTAACTATCGTGGCCTGGCATGAAAAATGCATAAATTCTAGAGAAAAATACAATCAAGGTCAAATAGGGACTGCAGTGTCTTGTGTGGGTTGCATATCTTAAGATATAGTGACATCATCGTGCATATCTGTGCATAACTGTCTGGCCAGATCTGGGGATATAGCAAAGCTCTATATATTTGTCTTAAAATGGTAATCTAAATCTAGTACATATAATGACAATGACCAGTTAAATAGGCTAAATCAGGCTGTCAAATGTATGTCCTGGCACCCAATTGTAAATATCTTTGATTAAAGATATATTGTATAAAGGCAATCCCTGAAGCTGTGTATGTGTTTCAGTCACCTTTCTGATACTCCCAGTGGTAGCTGAAATTCTAAGATCGCTTAAAGGCTGCCTATGAAATGGAAAGCAGAATCCTCCTGAGAGGTAAGAGCCAGCATGGGATTATGATGTAGTGCTGGTTATTTTAAAATGTGAAATATTAATCAATTCCATCTAGTGGGATTTTCTGTCTTGTGAAAACCGTTTGTGTGTTCTGTGTGAATTGTGAGGTTGTGTGTGTGTTTGTTCTGTGTGTTGCAGGATTACTTTGTCTTACTTATATAACAGTTGGGGACACCTTAAGACTAAAAGAATGTTTCTAACAAAGACAGAGACCTATGGATGAGGACAACTTTGGGCTCAGTATTGCAACTGTATGTTTTGAATTTTAAGCTTTATGCTAAACACAATGGAAATACTCTTATTGTGTGTTTTCAACAATGAATGCCAAGGTCAACACTATGTGCCAGTGTACAAAATGTTCAGGGTGATACAAGTCCTTCTGGGTGGTCGTGCTCTCTGGGTTTATTTCACGATAATGATCGGCTGACTGTATATTATCTTGCTTATTAAATGGCTACTTACCAAATAAATAAATAAATAGACATGAAATATTGATTTGAGTTTAAATTATTTTGTTATGTGAGAGGAGACCACAGAGTCATATGAGAGTCCTTGAACTGGCACAGCTATGTAGAAAACATGTTGCCTAGCATGGTAGTCAGTTTAGTGGCTATTTTACAAAAAATATAATTCTTATTATAAAAAAATACACAGTTTCAGGAAAACTTGATGCTGATTGGACAATCTGTGCAATGAAATATAGCTTTGGCAGTACAAGACATTTATTTGTGGTTTTATTACGACTGTTATCTTCAGTATGAAATCATATGAGAGGAAATGGAGGTGCACGACAAGAACCAGGTGAGGCCAAATACAAACATGATAACAGACAGACAAATGCCTCTGGAGAGAAGAAAACAAATGGCACTTCCCAGTAGAAGAGAAAATGGAGGTAGAACTGAAGAATATTACAGGGGAGGAGAACAGGTGGATGAGCTGGTATCTTTGAGAGGTGCTGTTAAGAAAATGAAATATCAAAGCTAGAATATCCCATCAGGGAGGAGACGCATACTGAAGATGTCAGAAAAAGAATGTAACATTTTTCTTACAGTGTGTAAAGGTGTGAAGTTGCTCAGCTTCTCTGCTTGGAGGAGATGCTGCAGTGAAGTGGATGAGGATCATCTCTAATTGGGTGACATTAGTTTATGACCTTTAAAAAAACATCAATAAAAATCGAGTGCTAACTTTTCAAAAATATAGTGGAATATTTTATTTTGATGTGTTTCTTTTACTGCATCCAGGAAATGTCCTAAAAGAACAAGGACACTGCATATGAACTGTAAATTTAATGTAATGACTGTTTCTTTATCTTGAGTGTGTTTAATTGAGAAACAGGTTTTAACTTCATGAAAGTAATTTGGCACAGTTATCATCTCTATAATACGTTTGTCTTGCCTGTAGTTGAACTTATAAATGTCTTGAATTCCTTGTATTTGATAGCCTTTGCTAAGCTGTTAGTTTAGCTTTGTTGGGCCTGCTTAAGAAACTTCATCCGTTCTGTTCCTGTTATCACAGTCAGACTTTCTTCTATATATTGGGTTGCAGAAATCATTTCTTCTCCAGAAAGCCTTGAGGGAATCTGCGTTTTCACTTTCTTTTGTGGGAGCCATCAGCAAATAGATAATAGATGGTAAATTTTTAATTCTGCATTCGTGAAGTCATGTTTTTGATGGGTAGAGAGAGCGCTAATGGGGCCAGATTGGGTATCATTGCGGATATCTTGGAACAACCCCTGGGACTGTTCTGTGGGTCTTGGCTGAGCTCCATTAATGTCTTGAAAAAGAGAAGACACTGAGGAGACATGCTGTCCAGCTATTGACCCTCATTGGAAAAACTAAGGCCTATGTTGATGGTTTATTGAGTGAACATTGTGAGAGGTTCATTAGAGAGGACAGGATTTGTTGCTGCAGCTGGAAGGACTTTAAGCATAAATTTCTCATCATGAAGGATCTGATTAATGGTTCCAAAACTGTATCCCCACAGTACCGTCAGTAAAACCCTTCATCAACGCACTTTAGATTTGTTACGTATATCAGATTAAAATGTAGGAGGAGCTTTGCATTGATTAAATGCATTTCCTGCATTTGAGATTTGTGTCACAGCTTTGTGATTGGCTCAATGCACTTCTTACATCAGTGTTCTAACCTTGTACAAGCTTACGCCATTAATCTTAATCTAAACACAAGCCCAAAATGGAACATTTCCGGTAATGTTAAACTTCTTATTGTGCAAAATACTGAAACTGATTTACTGGTAATTCAACAACAGATTTTTTTTACACGACCCCTAAACAGAAAAATTACGGTTACATTTCTGAAAATGGCTGTATGTGTGAAAGGCACTATAGTCTAGTTTTCTTGCCCTAAACAGTGATAGAATGTGTTAATGCATTCAGTGCAAAAAAAGTTTTATTGTAGTAAATGTTAATTTGTAGTAAATGTTAGTAATTTTATTTCTATTTAATGAGATCCATAGTTTTTTATACATCACTAATCTAGAGCACCTTGTGCAGTAATCATTAGCAAATAATTGTGAAAGTGTATCCAACTCTGACATTCAAATCATATAAAAAACTTTTAACCAAAGAGACACAAATAACATTAGGCCTCTGGCACCTAACCTCAACACACTTGACCAGAATAGCAATAAGTTCGTGCTCATTTCTGAAGCGACAGATATGCACCATAGTCATGCTTTCTTTGACTAGCTAAAATGATTTCCCGGCTTTCATTGGCAATGAGTGTGATGATTGTTTTTATTGACTCAGATGTTCCATTAAGGGAGAGTGAGCAGTTGCAAAGAGAAGCTGACAGCAGCTCTGTTGTTCTGATGTTCTGATGCTGGACTTTATACCAGAGTCATTAGTGAACCTTCATTACAGCTCAACACTCATTGTGTCCCACAATTACAGACACAAAACTAATTTCACAATGCAAATGCATTCAGTTCTCACATTAACTAAGAATAAATGAGTAAACGCTTTGGATTAAGTGGGATAAAGCAGGATCTGTGTATAGTATCTTTAAATGTCTGGGGAGTATTTATGTATTTTTTCTTAGATGTTATTATGGATTTTGCTGGTCTGTGAGGATTGGAATCTTACCTCACATCATTTACTGTGTCATGGAAAAAGAAAATGGGCTTAGCTCTGAATGATCAGATACATAAAACGTGGCCAGGTCTGTAATTTTCAGCACCACAAAGAAATGCATTTGAGCACAACACCATTCCTGATGTGGCCAGCAAACAATAATTACTTCCTGTTTGTTGAATTTAACCTGCTGTAGACACAAAGCCAAAACTGATTTCACCAAATTGGGTTAGTGTTATCTATAAAGATTATTACTGGTTGTTGTTTATACTGGCTGCACCTGCTACCAGAAATAGATACAGGGCTTAATATAAAGGATGCCCTGGGGCCAGTGTGTGAGAGTATTGGGTCAGTTCGTGGAATTGTCACATGGGCCAGTGCTGCATTGTCACTACTAATGGCTTACAAATCTGGATTTTTTTGTAATGTACAGATTTGTTATCCAACTGCTAAATTAATGTGTCAGTCAGGTAATTCTGTCTAGCCAAATGAATAAATTTATGCATATGAATTTAGAACTATCATGGAGTTACACTATAGCAGTGTCTAGTGACTCCTGTAAACAGGTGTTTTGTAAATTAAAAAAATGAACAAACGTAATGATTTAAAATGTATGCCTACAACATGACCACACTAATATTTTAGTCATGTTTTTCACTCTGGTGAAAATCCACTTCTGATTCCTCACTCAACAACATTTTTAACAAATTTTCCCTCCCACTTCAGCGAGTTTCATTCAACACCCGCCCACTTGCTGATATTTACTCTGGTTAGGTTTACTCTGTCCCTGCATACAGTTAATTTGTTTTGCACGGTCCTGCTTAATTTAGTTCCTCTTAGAGCAATTTCACACTTTATAGGGCCTTCAAATATTGTCTTGAAAAATGGCAGACCTTGGAGTCAAAAGGTTTCCTTATTCAAAAAGAATCCTTATTGTGGGGCTCTAAAAAAACAGAAAAGAAAACAGTAGAAACAAGGGAAATAAAAAACATCCCAGACATACTTACTAAACAGATTCCACATGTCTATGGTACTCTCTGCCTCAATAGAGGCTTACAGAGCTTGTTTAGCTTTCACCCATATGGGCATATGATCAGTATCCCTTTCAGATCTCAATCCCATGTCCCCCTGTCCTCTCTCCGCAGATCATTACAGTAATAGAGCAGGCTCTATTACCCCAGCATGGTCCAAGACAAGTCCCTGAGAGGTGGGACCCGCCTCACTGTTGTACGATGGCTTTAATTTCACGCTTTGTTAATGTCCTCCATCTCCTCGTGTCCTGCTCTATGCCCTCCGCGAGTAAAGCAAGGATCACGTCCTTCCCTCCCCTGGCTTGTGTTGGGTAGCTGATTTGACCATGCCTTGGGGAGCGGTGTACTCCCACCTCTCGTATGATGCTGTCTGTTGTGCCAAATTGCAGTAGCAGATAGATAGATAGATAAGTCTCGCTGGATCCAAACAAAGTTCTCACGTGGATCTGTGCAATTGCGGAAAAAGAGCTGTATTTGATTTGAAGTTTTTGCTGAGATCTCACATCTCCTAAACTTCAATTTTGAGTCTATCTTCAATAGTAACAGTTCCAAAAACCTACTGAGCTGCCTTGAGGGGCAGCATTTTAGAGTGTCATGGGCACACTCCCAACACGAATTCTATTCCACATAGTAGTAAACTTAACTATACTGCCTCCTAAGTTAACCTGTTTTCACCTAATTCTAATGCAGCATCGCATGTGTCCTTCATGGAAAATGCAATCCCAGAATGCACTGCGACATGCACAGTCAAAAAGTTAATCTGAAATAATGGACGAAGCAAGAGAAATGTAAATTGAAAACATTTATTATTCATTTAATACTGAAATGTATCAATAAATTGTTTAAAAAACTAAAAACAAGTGATAAATATATTCATGTCAATTTGGGTTGTTCCTCCCACGTCGTAAGGAAATCGATAGTGTACGCTTCATGTTTAAAGCACTATTTTTATGACACACAGAGTTACTGCCTATGTAAAGCGTTCCAAATCAGTCATTAATGAGGTTCTATTTCAGTTAGTATGCTGCCATAAAAGGCAGCTGTCTATGTAGGCAGTGAGGCAGCCCACTAGGCTTTAAAACAGACCTAAAGTACAGTATGTTTGTTTGTGTCCAAGTATTGATCGCTCTAAATATTGAAGACCGCATCAGTAAGGTTATTATCTCACACCTACGCTGGTCTACACAAAAGTTTACAGCAAACACTATATTTTAAACAATGTGTGCTCCTCTGCACAGTCAAACCAGTGGCCATGTAGTTCTGACCTTTTTCTGTAACCATGGCTGCCAGAGGAATAAAGAAACCATGTTAGAAAAATCTTAACACCCCATCTCTCTCCATTTTAAAGGCAAATGTCTTATTACGTGTGGATTTTTTCTTCTCCTTGCCAAACTGTTTAGTGACTATTGCAACACTTTTAGGTCTTCACACCAAAATGTGAGGCAAAAATTTGGAACCAAAGACTGGGAAATGGAATGAGGGGTCCTCTGACAGGAGAAGAAAGGGAGTTTTTGTGGTGTGGTGGGGGTCTTGTTTCCCAGACAATTAAACGAGTAACCAAATCTTTTTGTGGGTGAAGTCAGGGGGTCTCCAGTGTGACTGCATTGATCAGAGATGGAAGTCCAAGACAGAAAGAGGAGGAAATCAGAAGCGTGCTGCCCATGGGAGACATAGAGAAGGACTTATCACAGGTCACAGATGGTCCATTTCCAAATAGACCAGTCGATATCTTTACACTGTTTGATTTCACGAAACTGTTAAGGGAGATGTTGCCAGTAATTATAGAAAAGTCAAAAATAAAGATGCCAATATTGCTGATAATGGTAGCCACAGCTCTGCTGATATTCAGTACATCAGTTCAACTGAGTGTGATATTGCTTTTATAAAACAGGTTACTATATTTTTGCTGCACCATTAAAAAAAGAGAAAGAACAGCATCAACTGTTGTGTTGTTTTGCTGAGCAACACACAGACTGACAGCCTGCCTGGAACATATCATACAGAAGTTAGGTGATACAAACAGTGGAACGTTCTGGTGTTGCCACTGTATACATTGATATATACTAGCACTCTCGGAATGTTGCTTATCCAATCAAATTAGAGTATCTGAAATATTGGGTTCATTATTATGGAAGTACGGCGACAATTAGGTACTGTAGGATTGGATTGTGCTTGTGTTGCTATACAGAGATAAGGGGGTTATTTAGAGATTGTTAATATCTCCTACCAGGATAGTTAATGTTTTTATAGAAAATGGGTCTCCAGAAATTAAAAGATTGGAAACTCTAGACCAATATCCAAAATTATGCATGCAGTCTCACAGAATTCAACCTAATTAAGATAAATGAATGTAGATTGTGATTATAATGTGACCACTTGAACAGGCAATTCTTCAGTGTGTCATATTAACCCATGCAACCAACTCATTTTTGCTATGATAAATGTGAAGTTTTCAATCCAGCTGTCCTATTGTGGTTATGTTTATGAAAGACTTAATGAACCTTGGAATAAATCTCAGGGCTGTTCAAATTTCTCCACAAACAATGACCCAGTTATTAATGAATGTTTGATTAACACCGAGTTACATAAATACCTTTAATTATTGTGTCTACATAAAATATGTGCTGTATCAACTTTGCATACAAAATTACTGTGTCAGCTGAAGTTAACCATTTTTGAATTTGTCCTCTTTTACAGCACTTATTCTTGACAAATGTTGTGAAATGCCAACAGAGGATGGAGTCTGTTCATTGTTTGAAATCCCAGCATGCCTGCTGCCCTGAGTTTTTAAAATTCTCTTTATCCTACTTTTTATAATTGGTGACACATTCTTTTAATGCCACTTTACTTTGGTTCATTGCAACATTATTAAAAATAAATTCATTGTACAACCACCTGTGAGAAATTTTTTCCTCTGACACAAAAGGGGTATTAATGTAAGAGTAATACATGAGTGTATTTCTAAATTCTTTTAAAAAGGCCTCTCTTGTCCTCAGCCAGGCTTCAACATGGTCCAAATGACTTGTGCAGTACATTCTAAATCTTTTGAAGTAATACAAATATGTGTGAAACAGAGTAATTTAATTTGTTATTCTCTGATATATTTTGTTCCAACAAGCTGTTATTAAATCACTGAGTCAATGAGAACTTGAAAACTAAATTGGTCTGATTCATAATCAGACTACTACATAATGCTACTTCTCTCATGGACACCCAAATGAAATCTTGGCTGGATGTTATAACTTTACATAAACAACAGCTTACATTGTGGTCTGTTCATCGCACTAAGCAGAATATCTGTAATATAACATACAGGTTGTATGAACTTCTTGTATGATACTTTCATGGTGTTTTTTGACTGATATAATGGTGAATAAATAATTTTTTTTTTTAGAATGAACTGTTCCTTTAATAGAAAACTGTCTTTTGTTTACCCAATACCCATGCAACAGTTGATAACAGTGTTTATATTTTGCACATAAAGAGGGTGTGACAGGAATTGTGGCAAGGTGACCCTTTACTGATTTATGGGCTGTGGTTGACAGGCCCCCACAAGAAGAGATCAGTGTCCCACCAGTGTACAGTTACAGGCTTCACGTTATCTGCTCTCCAGTTTGGGCTTGGTGGGACATGGATTATAAACTCTGTGCATTGCTAGAATTTCATTTTTTGTTAGTGATACTGTATGCATGTATGCACTTTATACTTAAAGTACAATTTATTTTTAAAAAGAAGCACAATCTGAAAACAAATTGAATTGCACACATTTTTTTTAAACAAATAATTAAAAATATACTGCACAAACTGTAGTGTGGCTTGAGTTCCCCTTCTTTAGTTTGCTTGTGTTGTTCATAAAGTACCACCACTGATGCATTTATGTGCCGTATAAAGCTCAAGAGATCAGGCGTCTGTTAGCCTTCCATAAAAGCCTCTGGTGACATTAACAGCAACACTATAAATGTAATTATATTTCCAACTATGTCCCCTCAAACAATAGCGCCTATGCAGATTAATGGAGGGTCACTTAAATAAAAGAACTGAAGTTAACCACCATTGTAAACCAGAATAACTCAGTTTTTATGCTAGGATTGATTAGACTGATGCTGGTGTAGCTGGTGGCTGCATGACAAAATAAATCCTGCTTGTGAAGCTCTTTAAGGTGGGACCCCATCATACCAGCATCTAAAGCACATCATACTGTACGCTGGTGACCAGCAACAAGTCTTTGTAGGAGGGACAGATTACATTTTTGCCACCATCAGCTGACCAAAACTGCTTTTGCATAAATAACAAAAGAGAGGTGGGGGCAGAATGCGGCGAGTCAAAGCTGTCAGATGCCCTCAATCTCATGGGAAAAACCTGCGTGCGGAGAGCTCACCTCAGAGCCTGCAGATCTAAGCCATCACTGGGTAAAGAAGCTAAATAAAGACAGCCATATCAGCCAAAGTCCTTGAGGGCAAGCCATGGAAAGATAGCAGAGCTGATTTGAATATGCAACTGGACGGGAGGAGCATTGAGCGACGTAAGAGAGAGGATTAGCCATTGATCTCTTCTTGATTTGCATGGCTGTCTTACAGGAGCTCCAGGAAGGAAATGATAGTCCACACCCCCACAAACACTCGGCTGACACACAGCGTCTTTGCTCACCAGGCTTCTTCCAGGAACCACAGAAATAGAGCGAGTGGTCTAAAGCCGAGAGTGGGTGTCGTTTGAAACTTGTTTGCATCCATGCTGAGTGGCTGGGGTAAAGACATCAATAGAAAATAAACCATAAATATGGAAAGGAGAGAAGTTCAGGCGACCCACGTGAAGATCCCCATGACCTTTTTCTGAAAGGAGGTTCTCTCTCCTTTCAGAAGCTTTCACACCTGATGGACCAAACTTTTTGACCACTGAGTCTCTATGACTTTTCCAGTTGTTTATGATGCCTGGATGAGGATTTTAAAAAAATCTCATTTCATAGAGATTTACACTCATACAAAAGCTATTTTTAGCTGATGACATATATTACAGATAAGAATGTTTATGAACCATGAAAATGTCCATAACTTCCGCGCCCTTAGAAATTGTACTAATTTCCACCGCTTTTCCAGGCCTGGAAATCACAATTTTTAAAATTCCCTTATATTATCAGGTTTTCCATAACTGCTCACGGTACTGATGAACAATCCCACACCATAAGATTTAAAGTGGAAGGATGAATTTCTGTATCGTTTAAGAAATGACTGTATCAAAAGACCGCGGTCTGCTTATTTCTCTCTCAGGAAAATAGGTTGGCATAGTACTTGAGTTATGAAGCATCCTTAAGAAGCTTGGTGCGATCCAATTAAAAAGAGCTTCCTGGTGCCTTTCATTGCAGCCAGCTCTGGGTCTTGGTTAAACAGTAAAGCTTTATTCTACTACCACCCACAAAGATGCCTCAAAGACAGGCAAATCTGTTTTCATCATCTTACATCATAGCCTTTCATACTGAAACGCAGGGTTTGAAGGTTATCGTCTTAATTAAATAACTACAAAAGAACATATGACATTAAACATTACATGTAAAAGCATGCACAAATGTCTCAAAAAGCCAATCTCATAGCAGGCATAATAAAAAAATAATTTGTGACAGTTTTTATCCATTTTCTCATCCTGTCTGCAAATAGTTTTTTTTTCAGGATAAACTTCACTAAATTGTGGCTTTATTCTTAAAACAACAATAAAAAAGAAATTAAATAAAATGCCAAAGGAAAGATAAAACTAATTGAAGATACATATGCTTTGAAAACAAGTCTTATTATTTTTTCCCTCCTAGGTAATTTTTTTTTGATAATATTCACTGAAAAACAAGACTGAATTTTTTGCAGATATAAAAACACACACCTTATAACTCAGACAGTCAATCTCCTAACAGTAGAGATTAGACTATCTGCATTTATAATCCAGCATTATTGCCCGTCAATGTTTATTTGATCAATTGAAAGAGAAATCCAAAGCATTATATATTTTACAATGCTTTAAAATTTCCCTTCCCAATTTCAGCCTCCCAATAATTAAAGTTTGACACATCCAGTAGAAAACAAGTGTCTTCAACCATTGTCTCCCTTTATCCGCTTTATAGGTCCCATCTGTTGGGTAGCAGGCTGAGCGATGAACTGTGTTTGTTTTAAATACATTCTGAAAGCCCTCTGGCTCTGCTGGCGAAATCAGATGAGTCACAGAGAGGTGAACGGGGAGATAAGAGTGTAATGAAACTGCATCTTTCTGCTAGCATCACATGAGAGTCACCCCCCATTAACCTGAGAGATATTGCCTGGATCCGCTCTGGCCGCCTTAGGGCCGGTACAATAGAAACAGGATCAAATAACCCTTCAGCCTAGGGTAAGGTTCTGCAGACATCTCGTCTGCAGCGTCCATGTACCTGTTACTTTAACTGCACCGTATAAAAACTACAAATGCTGGCGGGAGTTCCTGTTTTCGGCTTCAGTGATGCTGATACAATGACACGCCTCTAAAAATCCAGTGAATTATTAATTGCATGGTGTAGAGATTTACACTCTCACTGGCCTTTTGCTGAAGACTCTTTCAGAGGTCTGACAGACTGTGTTGACTGGGAGGAGTTGGGGGTGAGAAGTGATATAGAGTTCCAAGGATAAAAAATTCATGAGATCAGGCTGATCTATTGCGCTCTCTGGTGAGATTGCGGAGAGGGAAGGAGACATCAGAGAGCGGGAGATACTGTTTGAAAGCAATCAGTGAGACTTCTATTTTGAAAAGCAAAAAAATGGGATGAAGTATACAGTGTTTATGTTCAGTTCATATAGTGGGTGCAAGAATAAAATAACACATCAGAATCAACTTCAAACGCGACTCGAGGCTCATCTGCTCTGAACTTCACGTTCAAGTGAACTTCACAACACAGTACATACCCTAAAAACATTCATTAATAAACATTATATGTCCATTGAGGTCTTACTGTGTATACAGCCCTTTGGAGCTTCTTCATGGCGAATGAGGCTGAGCTTAGCAAGCGGTGTGTTTTCTCAGCTACCTGTTCTGGTATTTGGCAGTAACATGATTTATGCGCTGTATTATAAGTACTGTAGCTTTGGGAGAAAAGTGCCTGCTTTGAACGTAAATGTAATGTAATGCTGTCCATCAATTTTCTGCACAACGAGCAAGCTAACAAGGTAACTTTGGTGATTGATGTCATATGATATTGAAAGCCATTGGATTTCAGCCTTTGTTTACTAAAATCTACACCTGAATGCATAAAACAAAATAAAGCCAACTTTCTATAACTCCTGTAGATTTAGAAGTTCCTGCAAACTGCACACAAAGATTGCTGAGGTGCACCATCCATCTGCACCAATCCCCACACATCTAAATGTCAAACAAACGATACTGAAACAATTCAGTATTCAGTCAATGTAGTATGAATCAACTGAATGGTTTAATATTGCATTTTAAAACCTACTGTTGGCCCTGCAAAGAGAAAATGTTACAACATTTTCCATCAAAACTGAGTTATGACTAAAACCAAGTCTGTCTGACAGATGGGTTTGGATTCAGAGAAAGTGTGAAGATTGACATCAAACTATTCAAAACTCTGAAGCCATTTTAGTGTAGCTACTGCAATTTTGTATGCGCTTTGTATGACAGATTTTGCTTCACAAATTAGCTGAAAAACTGCAAAGTTCTGTTGTAGTTTAGATGGCAGGAACATGATAACTCAGCAGGAAACGAAAATACGCTTGCCATAGCAAGTAGATGATAAAATTAATTCTTGGTAGATTAGTTCTGGTCTACTAGTTCCAAACAATCTGTTTTTTACTGGACAACCACTGGAGACGAAAACACTCAAGATGCAGCTCATTGCAAAGATCTTTATTTGAATAGAAAGGCTCTGGTCACCCCAGATGTCATGTAGATGTGAGATGACAGGTTCTGTGCAATGAGGGAGCAACATAACATAACACATTAACATAATGTCAATTGTCTATGAACAAACTTTTTAAACACGAATACTGACCTTTCTACAAACAGAAAATCTTTAAGGCTTAGCATACCATTATTTGTGTTTGATTTAGTTTGAGATTGTTTTACTCTTCTGTCCACCCTGATCTGTATACATGAAGCAAATGAAGCCCATTTTTGACAATTTTAAAAGCTGCTCTGACAAACTGCTGCAATTATATTCACTGAAAATACATGTCATGTAACAGATTCTGGTTAAAACCCTCCAGAATCTTCAGAACGATTACACTGTGCCAACCTGACTAACTAACTGGTTAACCATCTCCCAACACTAGTGCACAGCTAAACAGAATCTCAAAGAGCACTGTGCAATAAAGTAATCTTCTTTAGCAGGCAGTAAGATTGATTATTTCCTATAACAGTCACATCTATAAAGTAGTGCAGAATATCTCTTGCACACGCAGACTGCTGTAGGAAGCACAACAGAAAAAAGAGCTGAACTCTACGGTTATTGCTGGAGTAATTTATGTAAAGTAATACTGTGGGAGCAGAGAGAGAATGTGCAATCATTTGAGCTCAGGGATTTGCAAGTGTTTTAGAAGTTTAGGGAAGAATGTGTAATGCTCATTCAACCATTTTGTTTCTTGCTCTTTTTCTCTCTCACTGCAGAAAATGTTTCCCTCTCACCCCATCTGCATCCTCTGGCAGATGCAAGCCTGTGTTTCAACCAGGCAGTCACACAACAGAGAACCGGGCGAGAACTCACTGTACTGTGACAACTGTAGTATATCTGAGCCACGCTCATAGCAGTTTCCTCTGACATCAGATCAGCTAAGATGTTCTTCTATTCCAAAAACTTCCTCCGACATCTCTACCCGCACAGTCAACAATTTTAGCTTCTCTCTATAATTCCCCTCCTCTTCTGCCAGCATCACTCACCACTGAGGACTTTATTATCTACTTTAAGAAAGTGGGCAACATCACTCGCCCATTCTTCTCTCTCCACCCTGAGACAACCCGTTGTCTGCCTCCCTTACCACCCACTATACACAGCACTCACGACTTCCTTCAAGACTACTTATCTACAATCCTGTTATCTTCTCTCCCTGGGTGTTATAAACCATACTGTGGAGATGGTGGTCCCATGTCCCCACCACTTTTTGAACATATGGACATATTTGCCTAAATATTGACTACTTTATTAAATAGCACGGCACATGGATGAATGCCGACTGCCATGACACCTCGTGATGTCACTTGTGTTGTTTACACAACACTTAAGAAACACTGCATAATTTACAACTGTGAATATCATGGGTGCTTTATTAAGTATTAAACTGAGTCTGTAACTGTATTAAATCCAAACTAAATATCTCATTTTGTGCTCTTAATTAGGAAAGTTTTATGGCAGTACCTTTTGTGTGTTAACTATTCCCTCAAAGTAGTTTATAGAAGCATACTATAAAAAATTGGACCCTTTCAGGTCTGTCTCTATTCTTGTCAAACCTTGAATGTACAATGTCCAGTAAAATGCTTAACCTTTTCACTGAGACACTTTCCTGATTCTAAAAAATCAGGCCTCAAAACTGAGCTTTTAACTGTAACAGCTTTGTGCATATGTGTTGCTTCTGATGCTGGTTTGGTTTAGAGGTCAGAAAAAGTTAATAAGCTGTGTTTAATATCCTCAAAGGCACACAGAAAACATGTAACAAGTGAGTTGTATTTGTACAGTGCTTTTCAACATACATATCAAAATAGCATTACAAAAATAAAGCTCTCAGTGAAAAAGCCAAAGATGACTGTAGCAGGTCAAGGTGAGGCAGATATTGGTGCAAATGGAGAAAGATTTTGGGAGAATCCAGACCCAGGATTCGCTAATGGAACACAAACAATTGGAAACAAAAGCTGGATTATGAAATGTAGCATGCTTGCTTTAGTTGACATTCTACTGAGAACTAGCAACTAGCACTTAGACTCAAGCGCAAGTGTTATATACACAGGATGGTAAAGGCTAACTGTGTTTGTCCAAGTGGCATAAACTCTCAACCTTTTGACATATCTCTCAGCAAGCAAGAAAACAATTCATTTGTAGTCCAAAACTGCTTTTCATTATTTACTCAGCACAGCCATCTTTCTCTAGACAGATGCATTCACTAGCAGCTAAGTTCCTACAGACTCGTTTCCATAGGAACCTTGGTTGTATTTACAAAAAGAGGTTCAATTGTCCAAGAAGTAATGAGGAATGTGGCAAAATACATGATAACAGATTTGAACCAATAATAGGATTCTCATTGCTGTCTGGTAGAAACTACGAGATATGTTTTTCTTTCCAATGGGTCTTAAAGAGTCTAAAAGAATAAAAAAAGAAAAGCAAGCAGAAAAAGCAAAAGAAAACAGAATCTGCACCATTTTCAACTTTTCTGTAATGGATTTAAATCCATAGTAAAACGTGTTCACATTTAAATCTTGTGAAAATGGTGTCACCAGATTTTGATGAGGCAGCCAGGATGTGGTCACAATAACAAAGTTAGTTAATATGCAAAGTTAGTTACAGCCTCAAATGCTTTTTGGCATTGTGCCATCAAAGTGCCAAAATATTTAATAAATAAAAATGCATTCCATGAATAATGGACGTTCAAATTCTGTATAGCTTTCTTGTAAATTCTTCATATGAACATTTTGTGCAGGTCTGGCAATCACTAGCTGTTTCACTTCAGCTATTGTTGGACACAAATCAGTCAGACATTTTGTTGTACTGCATGCCTGGCACAACCCACACTATACAAGCCCCCAGGTTTAATCGTTCTGAATGATATAAATTCCTTTACACGTTTTCCTAGGTCTCCTATCTGCCCCATGTCTGCGTCTGTGAGCGAGACAGACTATGTGCTTGGCAAACCTCTAGGTGGAATGGGCCATGCTGTGGCTTTTCTCTCCATGCCAAGCCCCAGAGCTCGCCAGGATCCACAGCTTTTTCCAGACATGTGGTAGAGCCAGATTGAGGGAGGCAACTGAAGGATAAGAGAGACAGTGGGGTTGAAAAAAAATGATCTTTTCCAAGCCTCACCCACATCCAATCATTTTGGCCCAAACATCTCAATGTAAAAACAAACCAATTACATTTGACCTCCATGCCCATTTCTGGACAGCAGCAGGAACTAATTACAATGCAAAGTTTCCCCATCTCTGTTTTGCCCCAGTGACATGTTGGCATGCAAGGCGGGATGGAAGAAGGTGATTTAAGCACAAAACAAGGCAGCCCATCTCACTGGACCTTGAAATCCCCCTCAACATCCTGCCTTTATTAAGCTCTTCACCCGGAGAGCTTCAGCTGTGGCAAATTCTGCTTCAAGCGTTTCATTCTTTGTGAAGAACTACTGTTATTATTCAAAGTACTGTTCAACTACATACATACACTAAAACTAAAGGCAAGGTTTGATTTTAAGACAAAAAGTTTGACCTAGCAGGACCTCAGCCTGTGAGTTACAACTTCTGCTCTGTTCTACCATTGCTGCTTCTTTGGTTATTTGATCGTTAGGTGTGAATCTCAATTATCTAAAGGCTTTTTGCTGGAGACCTCTGGGTCTGTCTTTCCTTAACCAGCTGGCAAGGTCAAATGTTTAACTTCTAGAATCAGAAGCCCATCAGAAACATATGCTGTGAAAGATCTGTTTCCACCTTTAACTTATAGGAAATATTTATTTTTAACAGACCATATGCTATGTGGTGTTTATTTCCATAATGCCAATTACACAACCTAGAAGGACATCTGTGATGGGGCATTCTGGGTAATTGAACCAAACATTCATTAACATATCAATTACCACAAGTTCAATGGTTGACCTCACTTTTGCACTAAAATAATCAGTCATTAGAGAATTTTACCCCTGGGTTAACATATTTTTTTACCCGTTTTTAACTCTAGTATGTCTAGTGGTAAAGTTATTTTAAAAGAGTAATTTATACCTTAGCACCAGATTGCAGTGCCATAGGTATACAGTGTGAAACAAAACAGGGCTAAAATGTTATAGCAACAGACGACCAATCATAAACAAAACAGTGAGCACCTCCTTTATATAGTTTCAAAATAAAAACAAAAATAAAAAAAATAAAAACAAAAAAACAACTGTGTTACAGAAGGTTAAGCCAGATATTTTACAAGAACGGTGACGTATATGTGACATTTAACAGTGACATACAAGACTTCAGTTTGTCATGATCTGTAACCTCATGTTATCTGCAAAACTGACAATTGAATCTGTTTCGCTATCTTAACAAGGATCATGATTCGGGCCCAATTGATTCAATGCACCTTGCCTTCCACATTCACGCAATGTCCCCAGGCTCAACGGCAAAGCTGGGGGGTATAATAGCTTGTTAAACATTGAGCAAGACTGACTGACTGGTAAAATAAGCTCGACTTGTGCAGAATTGGAAGCAGCGCCAGACCAATTACCCCATGGTGATGGCAATACATGGCAGAGGCCATAGGCACAACTTTTATAATTGATTTTGCTAGGTAGCTGCCAAGGCTGCTTGAAGGCATGCAAAGGGCACAGGGTTCAGTAATATATCCTTCAGAAAGGTCACGTGACATATCAGATCTCTGGAGAATAGCACTACCTGCTGCTTTCCTTTGCACTCAGGATTGTGAAAATGGGTGATGGAGGTGCAAACAGAGAAGCTGTCGAGTTACGCCCAAGGTGTGAAGTGATAAATTTTTTGAGTAAAGATGTGTGACGTTATCAACATAAAGCTGCTGATGAACAAAACATCTGAGTCTTATAATGGCATAGTCAACAGTTAAGAGATAGTTTGCAAATACATGTGACATAAGAAATAAATAGTGTGTCATACTATAACTGTAACAGCTGTTTGTGTGCATGGTAACAGTAATTAAAAGGAGACTAACCTAGATAATCTGCAAGCAAGTTAATTTGGTTATAAAACAAATAGGTTAATAGCACAACAACAAAACAGGC
>JAZGTK010000753.1:0-26799 GCA_036877625.1 Ambastaia sidthimunki
CATGCATACATACATGTGTGTGTGTGTATTTTTATCATTTACTGTCATAACAGAGTGAAATTCAACAGACCAGATCTTATTTCTTTTAATCCTTCAGTACGACAGCTTTTTAAATTATTTTATTAAGTTTTTAAAGTCCATTTTAATTAATATTACTAGAGCACATTAATAAAAAACATTATGTGCACGGATGTATCATTTATATGCACTGCAATATTCTATAAAAAATAAGTTAATTATGATGTCATGGTGACTTTAAAATACAGCCAATTCAACATGCTGGTTTGTTTTAAAACATTTATAGATCAAGATGGCATGGAAGAATCACATAATTAATATCTTTAAACGTTAAAAAGAAGTGAACCTTGTCAGGGTCAACATATAGACCTCTTCCCAATCATTAACAACAATTACACAAGCTCCTCTTGAGTGTGTGGGTGTGCAGGCATATGTTCAGATTTGTTCATCAGTCCTGTTCGGTTTCATCATTTTGGTCTCCGTCTGCTGTTCAACGTGCTTCCCTGATAGTTTGTTTAAAGATGTGTCAAGATGTTTGCGTGAGCGTGCCTTCATGTTCCTGTACAAAAGAAACCTTTCAAGTCTAATTACTCGGGTTGGAGTAAAATGGCTATTTGCATGCTGGAGCTGCCTTGAGCTCTCTGACACTGAGAGCACGCTCGGCTCTTTAAGTGCTTTAGTGTAATACACGTGGCAGCTGGACAGGAAATGGGACCTGATTGGCAGAAATGTTGTACAGACCTTCTCGCTCCAAAAAGACGCATTTGCTCTGATGTCTCCCCTCAACATTCATTTGCTGTGTGACGCTTGATATTTTCTGTGGCTTTCATATCCAATCACATCATGTCTTTGCTTCATATAGCTTGATTCAAGCAAGTAACGTGAACTATTTATTATCTATTTTGGTTTATATTACAACAATAAGCTACAAGAGGCTGTATGTTACAGTGACTTTATAAAATTCAAGATTTAAGCTGTTCATTGTTTTAGGATATAGACCCTGACATGTAAACAGTACATGATGTTGCTATGCAACAAAAATAACAATCAGCTACACGTGAAACGATCACAGTTGTGCTTTAAGATAAATAAAGCATTTAGGTCCAGAACTATGTGGTTCATAATAATTAATAATAAACTATTTTTATGGAATAATTAGTTTTATTTTAAAACTGTACTGCATATCTGTGGTTTAAAATATTTAGGGATACCTTTGAACTTGAAGGCTGTGCTATACCACATATTCTAAAACCTTTTATGTCTATTGGCAGCTGCATCTTGCCCTTCTGTCCCAGTTTCTGAGCGCTGACTTTTCAGCAGTCCATAGCTCTAGTAAAACAGGTCAGCACCATAAACACCTCCACTGTGCCTGAACCCTCTGTTAAACTGTTAACTAACAACAATTTCAGTTCTGAAGGTGGCTCAGCAGTTTATTGCAACTAGCGCTGGATGTCTGACTGTACAACTAGCCATGGCTACTGAACATCTGCTCACAAACGGAACTGTATCTGCTGGTAAAAAAAACAATGTAATTCCATTATGACAACAAAACTTGCCAAGAAAATTTACATTCTGAAGGGAGAAGCATTTGTATAAATTACAGCAGTACATAATGCATCGTATCATGAACAGGATAAACGATTATCAGTCCATGAATCAAACTCTCTTGAAACGCTTGCGACTTCTGACACCGTTTTCCATGCATCATTTTTATTATGTTCCTATATGTGGGCAGAGATCAACTGTATACAGAGATATTGCTACAGTAATATTAAGTAACAGTCCATCTTGCCTGCACTGAGCTTCAGTACGTGACAGGAGGTGGATGAAGTGAGTTCAAATGAGGACAATCTGATCTTAATGTCTGATTTTAAATTGGAGTCGTGCTGCCTGGACAGAGCGTGTAGACACAGGTGGTGGAGTCGGTGATATTAGGATTCAGACCTTGTAAGAACTTTAATGCTTCCTGCTCAGCGTGGTCTACTATGGTGATGGTCTCGGCAGGAGACAGATTTTGCGCTAGGCTAAATTGCTTTTTCCTCTACGCTTCAGTTGTTTGCTAGTCTCTGCAGTGGTAATCAAGGCTCATCATCATTAGATATTATTATACACTGAGAAAACAAGGGCAGCGTGACGCCTGGGAAAGACAATAACCCCACCCGGGAGTCCACTTAGCCAAGCTTTATAAACTACTCTAAATCATAGTTAAACCAATGGCACCAGAGCATATTAAAGCGTGAGCGTGTCTGCGTTCACCATGCACGAGTTCCGGGTGGTCGCATATGCTGTCGCTCTCCAAGGTCCTGAAGTTGATAATTAAGAGTTAAAGACATGATAATCAGCCAGTGAAATTGGCCCTATGCGAGACAAGCAGAACATTGTAACATTGGTCGCAAATATGCCATATGGAGCAAATGGAACCAATAAGAGATTAAGTGGGTTTTTGAAAGGGACTTTGGTAATTGGTATGTGGGTGTAGGTGTTGATGTCTGTGGCTGCGTTTAAATGGTATTTTAGGGATACATCTGTCAGATGCCAGGTTTTTTTTGTCAGGTTTTTTTAACTTATAAGGTTTTGCTTTCCTGAAAGATCGCTTACACACAACCATTTAATAGCACTGCCATATTTCTCAGAAATCTCTTAATTTCTGCTTAACTGCGCTCTCCAAGGGGAAAAAAGCAATTTAGAGTACAGGCGGTTCTTTGAGCATTTAAAAGAATACTTGTTATTTTCTTACATACAAAACTTTTTATTTACTGGAACCCAGCATTAAAAACCTCAACAACAACAAACAACATCACAAAAAGGAGGGGTAAATAAACATGCACCTTTAAGGCCAGACGAAATATTTGCTGCCGCCCCATGCGTGCACTCATTCAATCTGTAGAATAGCTCTTACATAATTCTTTCCTTTGAAACATCGTCCATTCTGCTTCGATACAAGACATGAAAGGCTTTTAAATGTCGGATAACACTGGCTGACATACTAGGTTCCTTCAAAGTCACACCTGAATTATTTCAAGTCTCTGACACCTCTGTGAGACAAAATGGCCTTTTCCAAGGTAAAAAGGAGCCTTATAAATGAAGGCTTGCTTTTAAATCATCACAGCTGACACTAAATTCCAGCATTAAACCTTGAGCTGCCTCTGCATGTTTGAATGGTACCGTTTCATTACAGGTGCAGTGGGCGTTCGTGCTCTTAGCTGGTGAGAAGAGCCGTGTTCATAACTTGTCTTCATAATGCCTCAAAATCTCAACACTTCATTCCAAAACTGTCTCTTGGCAAAGCTATGGCTAAAAATCTTAAGACTACAGATTCTCTAAAGAATAACAGAGAGGAAAAAAATGATCCTGCAGTACAGCAAAACCCGTCTCATGTCACGTAAAGGAGCAACACAATTTTTTTTTGTTTCAGTTGGGTGAAAAGTAAGCGAGCTTTGAAGTTCTGCTACTCAACAAAAGACACAAAAGATTGTACAAAATGGTGTTTTAAGTGTCATATAGGGTTAGCTGTATTACAGTTCTTTATCCTCAAGTACCCCTCTAACAAAAAAAAGCATTTTTGGGTTTACCACTCTCAAAGAGACTTAAAAGCAGACCATACCAGCAACTGTTAATGGCTGATAGTGATTTAAAATGCCTTTGTGCTTAAAACACGCAGTTTAAAGGCACTGTTTCTGCACACTGATCTATCAGCTTCTTAGCCCCAGCAGATTGGGAGGATTTAACTACAAGCTGTGATAATGACGCATTAAGTCTCAGGGAAGCTGGTGCTCTGAGCATCGCAATTCTTTACCAGCATTCTTCATTATAAGCACTCCATTTTCCCACGCAACTGCGACCGTTAACGTGCTGTTCGGCGCAGCGCTCGGCGAGGAAATGGATTCATTGGCAGAAACATAAAATGATGCAACACCTTACAGAGGAAACGACCAAATTCAATGATAACTAACAAAAGGGAAATCTAGGTTATTGTTATAAAATGGATTATCTAGTTCCACATATATCCAGCTTATCTTATTTTTAGGCTAATTCTGAAAATTAATAGATCTGGGGATTCTCGCTTTTGAAATTTTGTTTTGACCACTAAATAAAATTTTCGCAATATCAGCAAGAAAAAAATGCATTTCAATTTTTGTTTTTTCAACTCCTGCTGAATTACACGTATAAATACATGTTGTTTAAATTACGGAGCTGCATAGCAAAAGTACAGAATGGCTACATTTAACCAGAATGTCATAAAAATGTTGTGCTTAGCTAGGCTGCTGTTTTCTTGGATTACTCAGGTTAGGTGTCGTTGCATGGCAGAAAGAAACAGATTAATCGCTCACATTATAATTATAGTCCTCAAACGTCTAATTTCTGCTTCTCCTTTGCCATTCTAAACTGCTAAGTGCTGAGCAAAACATATACAGAAGAGATTTATTTAGCTAGCAAAGAACAGCTGTCATCTTTAAGTAATGGCTACATCTGCATACGAATGGTGGTTTCCTGGCTACATTTGCAGAAAGTGCTTCTCCTCCAGAATTGCTTTATGCTTAATGACCTGACAATAACGGAAACGCCTTAAACTGTTTTTGACCATAAAATCAAAACGATGAAACAACACAGTTCAAGCAAAACCCAGCTGGCCATCTGAAAACACATTCACGCAGGTCTTGTGCTAATGTTCATGTTTTTTAACAACAAAATCAAAGAAAACACTTTCAAAAGAATTTCAAAATCTCATGTAAACCACCTTTGATGCATGTCTGGTTTTTAATGACAATCTGTTTTTTTTGCCCATGTAATCACACTCAGTGATTAAGCATTATTCCCATGAGATTCAAAAATTGATTGCGTATCCAACTATAATTGCTAACAATCCATGAGAGCAGTGCTGTAATGAAGTAATGAGGTGGAAATTATATTTGTTAAAAGCATTAACAAAGAAAACAAAGCAGTTTTCTACTTCACTTAAAGGAGTTTTTCAAGCCTCTTCACACTCAACAAACACATTTTTCCTTAATAGCAAAGCCAAAGACTTTCATATCAGTAATATTCTGTCAAAAGTGTTGCTCCTCTGTGATAAACCATCTCTATGAGTTTTACTGCTGTAAGCAAGTACTTGCAATTCTAGACAGGTTGTTTTGAACTTGCTTTTAATTGCATGCAATGAACAAAAAAACCTAAGAGAAAAAAAATGGCCAGTTCTTTGAGCACCGGAGTTGCAAGCACCATTTGTCAGGTTTATTATAGGCCTATAATAGAACCACTTTCTCTACGACTTCCCATGCACAATCCATCACTGAAGAAATAAGTTAAAGAAGAACACAGAAAATCAGTGAGTAGGAGTAAGCAAAGCAATGGCAGAGAAAAAAGCCTGGCCTCACAATCACTCTGGGTGAATTTGTTTCTGCAACTTTTATGCAACGTTACCAAGTTAAATTGCAATGCACTGGCACAACCTGTGCTTAAGGGCCTTGCATGGGGACATGGATTCAATTATATGCCCGTATAACCACAGGGCATTTCCTTTTAATGCATTTGGCAGATGCTTTTAATCAAAGTTACTACATTTAAGGTATACATTTTATCAGTATGTGTGTTTCCTGGGAATGCTCTACCAATTGAGCTACAGGAATACATAGTAGAGTGATCATCTTTACTCTTACTGTCTCTACTCCAGTTTACACTCATCTACTCTGATCTACCTTTCTCCAATCTATCTCAGAGTAAAGTAGAGATCAATAGAAGTGAATTAAAGCATTTACACTACGGATCTGTTTTAAGCAAATAGAGTCAAATAGAGGCTTGAAATTAGTGGCATATTACAATCTAATCACTTGAAAATCACAGAAATCTTTTCGCCATATGTGTTCACATAGTGTGTTAACAGCCTTCTTGAGCGTTGCAGAGGTATTTCACGCAATGAAGATGAATTATCTGCTAATGTTGGTGTAGTAGCATGAACTAAACTGAATTGAACTGGGATCAATTAAGCAATTAAGCAGTGTAAACACAATACAGTACAGTATAATTGTATTATCTTGCCAAACAACTGTTTCCTTGCGCATCATAATGTCTTTTCCATCTTATTCAATTTATCCATCTTATCCAGCTTTACTCATCCTTGTCCACACTTCATAAAATGACCTCATCCTTGATTGTAAAAACTCTGTAGTCATTCCCACTTAAATTCTCAAGACCTGCTCTTCATAATCAATCACATCCATTTTTTTTCTGAGTCACTCTCCGGTTTGCTAAGACTTTTAAAATTAACGTCCCACAGGAGGAGGGTCAACCTTGGTCTTAATAATTTAGGGAGCTAGGAAAAAACATGAAAGAAATAGAAAGGGTGAGGCAGATGGATGGATGTGTATCGATCAGTGGAAGCTGAAAAAAAACATGTTCCTGAGTAGAAAAGAGAAAGACAAAGAAAAAGAGGAAGTGAGCAAAGCCAGGTCACACCTGCTCTGCATTCCAGAGAAGTTTAACTGCCACTGCGCAAAGTGAGCGGAGCCATCAGTCAACTCCAGAACACTGCTGCATGATGGGATATCATTACCATGCAATTCATCATGTGAGTGACAGGCGCGTCGCAGGGGCCCTCGCAGCAAAGACAGGACAGCGTTGCAGGCCGGAGATCAGAGGCATGTCAAACGCTCACCAACAGTCTTCCACTGATGTGTGAAATGTTTACATAAGGAAGACAACCGAACAAGCTTGTTTTCTGCCCTGTCGTGCTGAAAAAAATACTTCTGATGTTAAAGGTAGCCCAAAACTATATACTTTCAAAGCTATCCAGTTGGTGGGTTGCTTCAACAGCTAGTCAATGTTTACCTTGTTTCTCCCTATATTGGGTTCAAAAACGGCTAGATGGAGCGCAACAACACTAAACAGAATGCAAGAATGTCAGACTTGTTTTTATAACTTTGGCTATATTTACCTTGACACAGCGTCTTCGAGGTGCAATATTTGTTGCGGAATGCATAAATAACAGCATGAAATGTGACTCGCAATGGCCAAAGACGCCCACCTACGTGTATATAGATGCAGCGTTTTAAAGGTGATGAATTAAAGACGCAATTTCTGCAAAAAGGTTTCACCGTGCAGCCTGTCTAACAGCTAAAACGCGGCAAGCTGTCAGCGCGCTAATTAAAGCATAACTGTTAAAAATACTTAATGAACTAGTGGCCCTCACAAATCATCTAGTCAGTTGCTGGTTCACTCGTTGTCTAGCTGGGGAGATGAGATTAGGACATTAGGAAGTATGCAGGCAGGTAACATTGCCCCAAATTGCATTTTAACTCTGACAACTGACAAGCTGTTTTTGCTAATTGTAAGAATTCTGAGTTGGTTAATTACCTTTAACTATTTATGATCTTTTAACGAGGGTTGTTGTTACTTGAGCTTGTAAAAGAGCTTCAACGTCAGTTTCTAATAACAAACAGTCATCGTCAAACTCTGCTTCTGTAAACGAGAGCAGATGGCGTGCTTTGTGAGGACTTAGCATGTCTAAATGATCACAGAAAAACGTCAAAACGGATATGAACACATCAGTCTACCTGCAAACATCTCTCCCCTCATGCCCATCTCCATTTCACAGTATTAAGCAGCAGGCAAAAAACATGAGCAGGCCATCACAATCTATTTGTTCTATTTAAATCAGCAGATTGAGAAACGAGGCTGGTTGGCATAAGAGACAGGTAGAGGTTTCTTCCACCCTGGGAACCATTACAAGCTAATTTACCCCTCGCACATGTTTTCTGCCTCCCCACCATATGCTGTTTATGTACCTTCTAAAGGAATGATAATGAATTTCATGGGTGCTGCACTGTGGATTCATCAGCCTCTGTGATTATCAGAGCTTTCTATTGACTCGCTGTTGAAGGAAATGATTGCATCTACCATCAGCCAATAGGCTCTCGTGCTGGGTCAGGAGATAACAACTGAATTCCAGTGATGAGAACATCTGGTGTGCGACAGCCTAGAGGTCACATTAAGAGAACATATTAAAACACTAAGGAACTGCAGCTTGTTAATGACTGGAGATGCTTATGTTGCTATGGAAACAGCCTTCATTAAAAATAAAAAATATATTTGTGGACTTCAGTGTGTCAAGGAGAAAGAAAAACTTTATTAATGCGAGAGCCCTCCAGCAATGCTAAAAATGTAAAAATATTAAGAACGTTTTGGTTTGTATATCAGCTTTCTTCTATTTTCGTAGCAAACTCAAGATTTGAATAAACATAATGAAAGGTGAATTAACAAAAAACTTACAGAAATATTTTTAATTAAAAACAAATCTGAATCCGATTCTGTACAAACATTGCTAAAACCTCTTCAACACTGTCAAAAAGTATTAATAAACAAAGACAATTAAATTTGGTTATATTAAACAGATTAAACAAAGCTAACGTAATTTCCTGCTTATGGCCATAATTTATATCTCACCCTATTGTTGACAAACTAATTCATGTAATGCCAAGTACTGAAATCTTTAATAATTCTGCACCAAGCATCAACTCCATTCCTCTATATAATTTGCCTATTTTTGGAGAGTTTTGCATGCAGGCACTGTGTGTTTAAATTACTCCCCAGGCGAGCGCAGGGAAGTCAGGCACACATGGCAGACATTAGCATGGAAGCGGTGATCTAAAGCACCAGCCTATCTTTCCCCGAGCCCGGTGTCCCTCAGGGACGTAACCCTCGACTCACATTAATGTCACATTACATTAAACTCGCTACACAATCTCGACCTTACCACAACCCCTCACCCAGCTGCTCTCCGGCTCAAACAATCAGACTAATGCATACACACGCATTTTGCAAACAACTTGTTAGACTTTCAAAAAAAGTGCTTTTAAATTATGTAGGCAGTATACATAGCAACTGCATACAGTGAAAAATACACAAGCAAAACATGCTCACCAAACCGACCAAATATACGGTGGCCCTATAAAGTATTTGTATAGCTAAGCCAACCTTGAAAACCAGCAAACAAAAAATAGTTTCCAAACATTTATCTGTTACACATATAAAAGAAAAGGTATTTGGACACTTTTTGGTTGTTTAAATGGAACATGTCTGTGGTTAATGTGATTACTTGTCCATAATTAACTTTATCTGTGGCACTTACTCTCTTAAGGCTCTGATTTCATTAAAATCCTCCATTAAAAATGACCTTGAGACCATTTTAAAATGTTTGCAGATTGCAGAATGCTTTCAATTGGTGGCAGATGCCACCTGAAGTGCTATTTTGTCATTTAATTCAATGAATTTCATACATGAAGAATAACTTAAAGTGCTCAAATACTGTATAAGCTCTTGACATTAGGAACTCATGCACAATCCTGCTATGATGTGACGTTTGGGGCTGTGACGATGTGTTTTGCAGTGAAGCTAAAAGGCTTTGGGGAGTTGTAGAGTGGAGTAAAGCACTGAGGGTGATTCCCTGTGGAGCTGATGGCTTCCTGCCTTGGAGTAGAATTCCTGCTCCCCACCGGAAGTTTCGAAATGCCAGGAATATAAACTGTTTGGAAGTTATTTGCGGGTCAGGGAGAGTGTGAATGGCTTTCAGGCAGAAAGGAGTGTTGTGCTGTTAGACAGAGTAGAAAAAGTCTGTATCTGCTGAAACTCTAGAGATGTAGAGACAGACAGGTGGGCTGCTGTAACGGGTGGCTCTGAGCGACAGGTGCCACGAGGGGACTCGCTAAAAATGAATTGCATCCGCTGATAACACCGTGTTATTGCATATGCTGTCTCTGTTGTTTTAGCACCTCATTCACTAAAACAATTATGTAAAATAGGTAACGACTCAAAGATGGCAATCTGTGTCGTGTGCTAATGCCCAGTTATGATGCATTTTTCCATATGATGAATAACTACAGCCATGATTAACAAAACACATAAACGATAAAACTCAAATGCAATGTTAAGTCGAGAAAGAATTCTACATTCATGCTGTTGACAGATTCTTAACACTAACATGAAACAAGAACTTCAGACAGCACAGTGAGGCTGTGCATCAACACGTTGAAATGGAAGTCCTTATGCTTAATGTCACAGCAAATGGCATGAAAGAGGCTATATGAGCCATGATCCAGTCCTCACACGTCATCTGCCATAGCTCAAACACACGCTGCTCTGAATATTCACCACAGCTCATCAGATTCACATCCCCTGGCTGTGGCCGGGTTCAAATATTTGGTAGAGAGAGACAAAGAAAGACAAAGGGAGAGAGAGAGAAGCAGGGAACAGTTGCCGCCGCATGTTAAACGTGCCTTCATGCGATTCGCTTGTGGGAGATGTAAGCGAGGCTGTATCGAGGATGATGAAAAGGGCCTAGGAGAACGATCGCTTCCTCTATTCATTACAATGAATGTTTAATGTCATCAACAGCACAGATGAATTCATATATATGCAGCGAGAAGCATGTGCGGTGAAATATGGAATATTTGGGATATTATAGAAAAAGGGTGATATTTGGAATCTGAATGTGGTCAGAGTAGCATTATAATCACATGGATATGTTGTAAGTAGGTTTATGTTGTATATGTTGTAAGTAGTTTCTAAAATTAGAATTAGAGTGAGGTAAGAAGTGGGCTGGAAATTATTAAGCGTTTGTTGTTGTTTGCAGTTTGAGTGGCTCTCAACTGAAATGTTACGATCGTGGACTGACAAAAATAAAAAATACTGCTAAATATTTTTATTAAATAAATAAGAGACATTTAGGAAACAAAACTGCTGACATATCTTGACAAATTCTATATGATCAGGTCTATACACTAAAATTCAATGTTTGTTTTTAAAGACATTTTTGTTTACTTTTGTATGATAAACATCTTTGGCACTGTGCGGGTCTTAATCTTGATCACAAATGTAAAATCTGGGCCCTGAAATAAAACCAGCAGAGATTGTTTTAAATAGAGACATACAAAAACAGAACCGACTAAAAGGGAAGACAAAGAAAGCATTTATCTACTGTGTTCCTGTAGCTCAACTGGTAGAGCATTGCGTTGGCAGCGTAAAGGTTGTGGGTTCGATCCCAGGGAACACAAGTACTGATTAAAATGTATACCTTGAATTCACTGTAAGTCGCTTTGGATAAAAGCGTCTGCCAAATGAATAAATGTAAATGTAGAGAGTCTTATTTATACCCCAATATTCTCCTGTAATTTGCAAACACATCATATAAACAACCTTTTCTGAATCTGTGCTGATGTGAAGAACATAAACAACACACAGACATTTCTCAAGAAAAACTGTGAGCCAGCAAATGACTTCCTGTTTCCTTCACTATATTACTTCTAGTGTGTTGCATATACAAACATAAGCGCCACAAACACACATATAGTGCATTTTAAAAGTAGTCTCATTTGTCGAAAACCTATTACAACCTGTCAAAGAAGGTAATACATTATTTAATAATAATAGCTTACAACTGTACATGACTAATCTCATACACACAGATACCCAAACTTTTCTAAGATAATTTCCATATAAATATCAATGTTAAATGTATTAATATTGGTGAAAAATTTCACTTGAGAATACACATCATCAAGAACTTGTCATCTTATTCCATCAGCAAGCTGGTGAGATTCAACCAAATGTTTTAGTTCAAAATAATATAATTCCACATAACTTATCAAATGCAAAGCTATTGAAACGAGCAATAATTCACGCAGAGACTGTGAACAACAGCCCAGCAGAAACTGAGCAAAATATATAGCCTGTAAACAGAGGCGCTTACTCTAAAAGCAAAGCCCTTAGGAGACCATAAAATGAGCTGTGAACAAATGCACCAGTTATATAGTCCAGGACACAAGAGACTCTCTCTTACGACACACTGTAGGGCCAGTAAACATGATGGCTCCTCTGGAACCAGCAGACCGTGATTAGTGTCATACACAAAGTGTTTGATGACAAAAATCTATGACCCCCCACTGGCTAAACGCTTAAAGCTCAGATAAACTGGCACAGTTTATGTAGTACAATGTTTTGAAGTGTTTAACATGGACTAAAAATAAAACAGACTGTAAATGTTTGTGTGTGGGGGTGGGAGTTAAATATGTGGTTTACTAGGACACAAATGTGTATTATGACATGTGCATAACAACATAAACGTGGTTTACAGGGACACTGTGTCCTCAAACTAAATCCCTTAAAAAAACATACTAAATGGTAAATTTTTGTTAATTAATAAATGGCAAAATTTTTCTGGAAGGGGTTTGTGGTAGGGTTAGGTGACATATCATACAGTTTGTACAGTACAAAAACCAAACCATCTACAGAGTTTTTATAAACAACATGTCAATGTGTGTGTGTGTGTGTACTTTCACACGAACACACACACACACACACATTCTATATCATCAGCTAAAACAGTCCACTCTGATTCACTGCCAACAACTTTGAGCAAAGCAACACAGAAAGGATCTTGGACAGCTGATTCTAAAAGAACAAACTGCCTTCATTTCATTTTCATTTCTTTCATCACTCTTTCAGACAGTTCTCTAACCTCCCCTTGGGATATAAAGCTACATTTAGACAGGTAGCATGAAGTGACCCAGATCTGTTTTTTTATTTCATTATTTATTTTACAAAGGTCTGTTCATGCTTACAAATGTTCCTGGCTAGTAATTAAAACTAGGATTGCTTGTTTAGATCTGTTACATTTTTGTATACTTATTTTGAGTATGATTGTGTATTAAGCAGTATTGCCAAGAAACATTTCCAGCGATATCCAAAACCAAGTAGATTTTCTATTATCAAGCTACTGTTTTTAATAAGCAGTGGGGAAGTGTTTAAAAAACTCATTGTATTACACATGCAGCTTTTCAGATGAGTGACTGGAGGCAATAATCAAACCTAAAAATGGCCTCAAATGCTCTCTCTCTCTCTCTCTCTCTTTCTTTCTTTTCTCCCTCATAAGCAGCATTGGAAATGTTTTGTTAAAGTGTGTAACCAGTGCACCAGTGGCACTAAACACAATTTTGATCTTTTTTGTTTGAGCACCCCAAACGGGCCGGAACGCCGTCAGCTTAACCAATAGTGTCATTTTGGGGTGTGTCCTCCTTAAATTCCACCTGTTGACTCATAAATAAACAGAGTGTGTGAAATTCTGCATAAAAAACACACTTCATTTATTTTTACTAGTGCAGTTTGCAGCTTGACAAGCTAAAGTTTCTCAGTTAAAGACACAACGGTGTAAAGGTTAGGTGTGTCATTTCTATGCCATTAACATCACAGCCAATGTTGTTTTGTTTGGCCCAGAAAAAAATGTAAACAAAAAAACAAAACAAATCTGTTTGGTGCTGTTAGTGGCACAGAATAACACACTTTTTAAGAAAACAAGCATGTGCTAGACTTTCAAAGAGCAGAAGCCGTATCTCATCCCTGAATCAATTATTTTGTTAACAATCACAAAGCAAATACAAAACGAGCCCGTTTTGTTCAGAGAATGACATGACTGGCAACTGCATAGTAAAGATCTTGTGCAAACAAAGGACAAATGAAAGTGATGAATGAAGAAATGAAAGAGAGAAGATAACCAGAACAAAGAGTTTAATCTGTTGCTTTCCATTCTTTGTTTTGTTACTCAGTTGCCACTTTGATTCTATAGCTTTATCCATCTGTAATTACATGTAAGGTTTTCTAAGAAGTGTACATGAGAAACACACACAAAATAAAAACAGCAGTCAGTGAATATTTTTAACTAATGCTAGCCCTGTTTTCCACATTTCCACACTGACATAGTAGATAAAGTCTTGTGAAGTGAGACCTTTGACCAACAGCCTATAGTTAACTATAGACTAACAGCATATATATACAACTATGCTTTAAAAGGAGGCTCTGTGTAAGTCTTGGCAAAGTGTCCTTCTGAGGTCTTTACCTAACAGAAACTGGATTTTGTATTAGACTTCCATTAAAATTCCATTTGAAAAATGGGAAAATGTTTCTGTAATAATGTGATAATGAAAGTAATGCAATGGTCATTTCTTTCTGTACAAGGTTAAAACATGTCTTTATGTCACTGATGTTTTTTGGTCTCTCTTTTTCTTCCTGTTTAGAGTGTGTTCAAACCCAAGCCTTTCATTATCCCAGCATTCACAAGCTTATTTTAAGGGTATTTTGCTCCCAGGTTGATTCTAACCATTTTCTACAACAACTTGAGTCTTTTTTCCAAAGCTCGACATTGAGACGCCAAATCTACGTCAACAAAAACAAGTCAATAATGAGGTACCATGAATACATTTTAATACCATGAAACTTCGATGTACAGAATGCTGGTACTGAAATTCATTTACTATGGTATTTACATGGTACTCTAATAATGTATTTGTATTACTAACATCACACATGTCCAAATATACATAGCAGCACCATAATACCATGAAAAAATAACATGATTTTGTTGCTTTGTGTTTGTTTATATGGTACTTTCATCACATTCTTGGTACACGAATTTCAGTATTACCATCTGACACTATCAGTGTGCTATACAAATGTGCTTTTTGTTGTCCAAGGTTGTCCAAAAACCACTGTCAGCACATTGGTCCCTTTTTGTGAGCAAAGAAAGAGAGAGACTGTATGAATCTGAAAATAACAGCAATACAGAGTGTGGAAAAATATCTCTGTCTGGGGAAATCACAGCTTCTCTCTCACTATGCCAGTTAAAGCCATCATTTGCTTTTCATTTCATCTGCACTCTTTTGTGATATATGTCAGTGTGAGTGTGTGATGGCACAAAGGAGACATGTAGAAGATCATACACGTGCTTTTGAGGGGCCTGTCTACCACTGACAGCTATAGTGGCCTCTCTTTTCTTCTCTTCTTTCAAATGAGGAGTAATGCTCTCCATTTCAACACATCTCCCCTGATTTTACTCCTTTGTTCCTTTAACTTGTACTGCTCCTCTTTTAGCTACGAACACTCCTGACTCTCCTCCTTTTTCATGTCTATATCAGTGAGGTCAGGAGGTCAGTACAAGGCTGGCGAGTTATTCTCTAATGGTTTTCCCTGCTGGACTGGGTAACATCTTTCATGTGTCTACACATACATCCTGGCTAACAAGTTTAGGTTGTAGGAGCATTTCCGTAATGTTTTCATGAAGCAACAAAATCGTTAGGAATGTCCTTCTAAAGTTACTGCAAGAACTTTTTGATAACTTTGAGAGAATTTTTAGAGAACGTTAGCTAATGTTCTGAGAATGCTCCTTGTTAGTTGGGATAAGGATTGCTGAAGACCAGCAGTGTATAACAGCTTCATGTGTCAGCTTCATACTTGAGTGTGCACACCCAGATTTCAAAGTGGAATCAAAGCTTTCCCGTCAGTGTTCACACACGCTCAGCTGATCACAGCCAATGTCACTCTGTTTCAATATGAGTGTGTATGTGTGTGTGCTTATGTAGCCGAGTCATATCTCAAGTTGAGCTCTTATCTTGAGTGTTCAATGGGTCTGTAATTTAACTATTAGTGCTGATTGAAATCAGGAAAAGAAGGAATGGGGTGTATATATGTCCAGTGAGGTAGTGTAGATACTCTGCCTAAAGCATTTACATCTCAGCAATTTCCATCAATGTTTAATCTCGAATACAAGGCAGACACTCACTTTATAATAAACACAAGCAATCTCCACGTCTGCTAAAAGCTGATACCTGCACCTATGTGTTCATTTGGGCACAGTGTCTGAACATCTGTTACTAAACAGATAATCACGATCAGTACAGGCCTCCAAACGGCACAGACAGCTCATACAGGGTAATTCATATCAGTGTCTCCCATTGAAACAGAGGGCTGAGATTCAAAGTGAATAACACTCTATGCTGAGATGTGATCGGCCCACGCAACACCTCACATTTAAAGCAGGTTAACTCCCTCGCGCAGCAGCTCAAAGTCCACAGAGGCTCACAACCCAGCATGGCACTTTATGACAACACTTTTTAAAGCCAACACCACTCAAGCTGACAAACGTCCTTCTGTCATTCACTCTTCTGTCATTCACCAAACAACCTATGTCATAAAAATCATATCACACAAACATAAAGCGTCACACATTTGCTTACAGTCCTGTTACTGCATGATTTTCCCCCATTACCAGAAATGAAATGTAAAAACGTTAAAACATTTGGGCACTTTTTACAGCACAGCAGGAGACAAAAAAATAATGAGAGTGGAATAATTGGAACCCATACCGGTCAGTAATGAAAACACACTGCAGTCGTGAACACATGGCAGCTATCACTGCAGTGTCTGCAACTAGGGACTGATGCTTTACTCATCTCGGTTGGTTTCTCAGTCGTTACCTGCTGCAGTTGGGCACCTCAGTCATTTCCTGCTGCAATTGGGAATCGAACATTCCCAATGTCCACATCTCTATCTATTCGGCCACGACTGCCCCCCTTTCCAACTCTTTTTAATCTCATTCCAATTTTAAATTAAAGTTAAAAAATGATTGAACAAATATGTATCTTTAATTCATCAAAAACTTTTTATAAACAAGTGTGGTAATTACAAACCAACATTTGGTCCCACCCTGATTTGAGCCAAATTTGCAACTCTGCTACCCACTTTGGCACAACAAATGTTGTGCAAGCTATGAAAAAGAAAGGTATATATGAAACTGCAAAAGCTCTAACAAATCAGTGCGTTCTAACCTTCTCAAAAGTAATTTAACATGAATTCTAATTGAGACGACTGCGAAGGAGCAATAAACAAGTTTATGACCATAATCTCTTGTCAACCAATCAATTTTAAGTTATATGTGTCTTCTCAAGTAATTGCCTTTGTGGTGTTTAATAAACATGGTGATGTAATTATCACCTTTGAGAGAGAAGATTTCAGCAGACTACAGTGTTGAATGAGCAGACATGACGAGAACCTGACATGAATGGAGAAAAGAGAAATGAAACAGGAAAGCCTTCACAGATCTAGACGGCATTAAAAAAATCTCCTGAGACTGAAGATGAAGAAAATGTGCAATCATATTTGATGTTTAATTGCCTGTGAGTGCAAAAACACCTTGAGAAGTAACAGCCATGGCCAAGGTCTGAATTAAGTAGTTTTCTCCAATAACAAAGTCTGATTTTGATATACAGAGCTTGCTTTCACTTATAAACACGCCTGTAGAACAACAACTGTCTATACATTGAAGGTATTTTAGCACAAATAAAACAAACCAGTGCTACCTAAGTGGCGTGACAAAAGAGAAAAACCAGAGTAGGTGGATGTTTGTGCAGGATGAAGGTATGCACGAAAAGATAAATGGTGTATCCTGCTACTCAGATGACAATTTCTCAAATGACTGACAAAAGTAGTGGATTCATGACATGTTTGTCTTCCTCAGCCTGTCAGGAAAGTTATTCTGACCAATCGAGTGACAGCCGATGCCTCTAATCAAAGACAAACTACCCAGTGCTGGTCCACAGGCAAATCTTTCACGTAGACTGCAGAATTGATTGCCATGATATTGAAACACAATACAGCACTGACATCCATGCCATTCAAAACGTATGCATCTGTTTTCAACCTTCCGCCACAACCTTCCGTCTCCCTGGTTCTGCTTTTGATGTAAACAAAGTTGAACACAATGCACATGTTTGGATCCTTGACTTCCTGTTATTTATCTCCACTCTGCTCTCCAACCACATTTTTATGGCCATGCCAAGGAACTGTCATCGAGGGTATTTGTTTGTGCTTATATTAAACTGCAACCCTGTCTTACTGGATTTCCAATGAAATATCCTCTCCCTCACTGAATATCTACTCTCCTCTTCTATGCTACAATACATCAAACCAGGAACATCGAAATTACATGCACTTTGGTAACAAGGTAATACTTTTTACCTGAGTAAATCACAAACATTACTGCCATAACACATTCTTGTCCATGTAATATTGCTATAATATTTACTCACATATATGTAATTTACACACTCTAAGCTACAAACATGATGATAATAGACCTTTGGTCACAACATGCAAGAGTGCATATTCTTTTCATTGCATAGGAGCCACAGCAGCCTGTGTCTGTATAGATTAAATTTTTCATCTTAAGACATATATTTTTTTAATTGTTCCAGTCTGTTGAGTTTCCTCACACATCCATTAAATCACAGTGAATCGCATATGGTTGTGTAAACACACACACACATTTTTAACATTATACAGCACATTTCAGTAGGGACTGGCATTGAGGATGAAATGTTGGTTTTGTTGTAAAATATTGATCTTATATTTCCTATAATCCCTCATTGCTTCCTGGCTGCAGCAGTGTTGCCCACTGCTCCAGGTGTGTGTGTGTGTGTTTACGGCTTGCAGTGTGTGTTCACTCCTCACCAGTAATGAGTTAAATGGAGAGGTCACATTTTGGAGAGTTACCACACCTGACAAAATGTCATTTTTTATCTTATCTTTATCTTTTTTTATCTTCTACTGTGAATGGGTCTAAATGGTGTTACTTTTTAGGTCTCACTGTTTAAAAAAGAAAAAGACACTTACATGGGAGTAGGGCCTTTAAAGGTTAAAAAAGAATGGGACATCAATTTGAACACTATTTATGGAAAATACCACTAGAGTTACATTTTCATCTATTTTGTGAAATTGCAGGTTTAGTGAGGTCAGGAGAATTGTGAACGAGGCACGAGGCAGAGCCTCCTGTGTACTGATAATGCACTTGTACACCACAAACTCATGCTCAAGCTTTTAGAGGTTCATGTGAGGCTGCAGAGCTTTCTGCCTGCTAATGCATCAAAGGTGTCAATTCCTCCCTCTGTGCTCCAAAGAAACATCACAAATGTATTAAAGAGAGAGAGGCACAGATAGATAGATAAGGAGAGCGTGAGAGAGAACATCAAGGGTTGGCATAATGCCAGGCACTAAAATCTTCCTCCCACACAAACAACAAATACATACAGATATAGACTAACAAGCATGCGCCAAACCGGCACTTACACAAGTATATACACACGCAAACGCAAACAAACAAGCACGTCTTACACGCTGCTATCTTTCTATTCATGTGGGTCAGTTGAGAAAGTTAACCATCAATAAAAAAAAGTTTGCACCATTTTAGGTTTAGCAAAGAGCCCTCTTATTCCTATCTGACACAAAAATAAGTATAAAGTAATGTTCTGTAGAGACTTTAAAAGTTAAGATGTTGAACAACAGATTTTGAGGCTTAGCCAATGTACCTACAATACATATTCTTTAGGTTTCCAAGCACAGAATCATAGGCTTTCTAAAATAAAACTGTTAAACCTTTTTGTTTCCAACTAGAAACTTTAAGGGGGAAACCTCAATAGATCTCTTTACCTCCCACCAGCAACAGAAATTGAAAATCTCTGATTAAATAACCAAGCTAAATGCACACCCACCCAAATGCACACCCATCCAAATCTCTCTCTCTCTCTCACACACACACACACACACTGATTAGTGATTCTCTTCCATCACAAGTGCTTTGTGCTTGTCAGCATCTTAAACTGCCTCACCAGTGTTGTAATGGCTAAAACGTTTTCCCTTCATAAACTTTTCATAAACTCACTGACAGACAAACTATTTACAAGAGGATACCTGAGGATTCTGTATCTCTCTTTTTAAAATAAGAACCTTTGAAATATAAATGAAACTTGTCAAACATGACAGTTGAAAAAACATACCACATTTACTTCCCACCAAGCATGTATTTAAAAACTGGGGAGGCACAGGCCTGATTACCTTGATATCCAGCAGTAAAAACCCAAAATCGAGATTAAAACCCAAAGTCGAGATTAAAAAAAATATGTCCTAATATATTTTCATTCTTTTTGTCAATGCACACTGAAAACGAAAACATTGCGTGACGCTACATCACATCCAATCAGAACAGCGGATTGGTCAGCACGCGCTTTCTCGCACTCGCGAAGCACTTCCCGGCTAAAACTAGTAAAAAGCGACACATACCTCTGTATTTTCATGACTTCCGCGACGCTTCCAGACTGACACGACATGCTTTTAATAGTCTTTGTACAACCTTAGGAATTTGTTATATAACTATATCCGACGTGCGTAAACACCTCGTCAGTGTTTGACGTAATGTACACGAGTAGCGGGAAATACCGTGTGGAAAGTGGCGCAGAGATAGAAAGTTATCCTACTTTTCCATTAGCATGTTTTTAAGCCAAAAGCGTTGAGCGCAAACGTTTTTCCCATTTATTCTTACCTGTGACTGAGGGCCACATTCCTGAAGTGGGTTGTTGGATTGACAGCAGCAGATGTGAAAGGAAAATTGGTTTACGGAGATGACCAATGAAATCACAGAGGAGGCGGGATTAGAGACTTTGTAAATTTTGGAGCGAATTCCTGGTTATCATGTGCTTGACAGCGTCGCATAGTCACACGTCCAAAACTACAGCACACAACGGCATGTGTGTGTCATTTCGTCTGGTTAGAAACTTTTATTAGGACAAAAATGAAACAGCTATCCAAAAGTGATAATCACAATATAACACTAAAACCCCATGATGTGGCTTTGCACAATACATAAAATATAAATAAATGTCTTATTGTAGAGCCCAAGTATGCTTATACTTATAGCAAAAATGTTTCATGCAACAAGCAAAGTGTATGTCCACACTGAACGCAAGAATGTTGTAAAAAGCCACACAATCACAGCCAATCAAAACATATTGATGTGTAGATACAGCTATGTGGAACAAGATTTTGGACCAATGAGATTTCAAAGTGCCAGAGCTCCATGTTGTGATGACTCAGGAATATAAACCACCCCATATATTAACAAAACATTCAGTCACCCGTTGCTCTAGTCTGTTGCATAGTTGTCTTAGTTAAGACAGATTGTAAGAACAAAAAGTGGACGCCTCAGACCATTCAACGTTTCTGTGTCCTCGTGTCATTTCTTCAGCTGCTCACTGTAAATTGGTGTCTTGACACTGTCACCTTCATTTTTCTATTTCAAAATGACTGTGGCAGCTCCTACATTCCTAATACAAGACCAATGAATATAAACCTAATTAGAATTTATTGGCTGCCTCTGACAGATTGTGTATTGTGAAAGAACAGAGAATTAGTCAATACCAGGAGGGCACACCTACACCCATACACATACGCGTTTCTAAAAACGCACGCATAATGTGGGGCTCAGCAGAATTTGAAAGCAATTCACAAGCTTGACACGCATGCAGAGTAGAAACTGCAACATAAACACTGTTACGAAGCTATCTGACAGCAATACAGAGCAACTCAAATTACAGCCTCAGTTTGTGACTGTGACATGAGTGCTAATGATATCACATTAACTCTGCCCTACAGGTCCCAATCTTGTTGATTAAAATCACTGACTCCTATAAAGTGGATATGTTACATGTGACATAACATATAATCATTCCATAGGATTATTTTGACATATAGCAGGTCTGAATACACCTCAGGTGTCAAAGCATGTGCAAAGAAGGTTTGACCATATTTCTGCTTATTATTCAGCCGTGGGTGAATGTGGGAGGTGGGGGCTGGGTAGCTGCATCATGATGTGACTTTACACTGCAAATTATATCATATTACTAACATCTGCCCTGATGAGTCAGAGTGGTTTTGTCAGATCCAGAAAATAGCATGTTTTTGCTACGGAGTGCAAGTGCATTATTGACACAACATTCCACTAAATCTGAAAAAGATCAGCGTGGAATCCTCACAGAGGGCCGATGAGTAAACAAACACACAGCTCTGAATACAAACACCTCCACACACACACACGCATACAAAGGTAATCTTAAAGGGAAGAGGAGCGTGTAATCTATGGTAATGACAGCCACCCACCCTGCGTGATGGAGTATTCCCAGGCCTGACGAACAGAGCTCCTCATCAGTCTGGATGCTCAGGCATTACTAATGGATGTGAGGGGGCAGAGAGTCACAGAATGATTATAAGTGCAATACTTCAGGGTGGTGTGAGAACAGATAACTTCCTTCTCGCTTGTGGACCATCAAGAATGGATGAGATGAAACAAACTCTGAAATCGAGTTTAAGAGGAAGTGATTAACTTGTAATAAAGTTACGATAAACTTTAAAGAATAACACAATGTAAGTGGAGCTAAAAATACATAAATTAGGTTAGAAGCACAAAAGTAATGAAAATAGGGAAAATATAGCTGCAAGCAGCAATTACGGGACCAGGCACACTGGTGGGTTGTGCATTGAAATGCTGAGTAATCTGTGGAATATACCTGGTAGAGTTGCATAGCTTTAAGTAATAATAATATAACGTAGCAGCTAGTAGTATTGTAAAGACAATTAGTTTAAAAGCTAGAAACAGATATTCACTTAGAACTTTTTGAACTAAAAGTTCTAAATTGAAACGTTACACTTTGCGCAATGACAAGCAACAGTTTTGTTTCATTATGCAAAAGGATTTCCAAGATACAGTCTCACTTCCTTTTCCGTCATCCTCGCCATCGTATCTGTTGTGTTACAGTCAAACAGTTTGGAAAATCAAAAATCTAATTACTGATGTTTGTGAGTCTTGGTTGAAAGATGATCTGAGACGTTTAGTTGAAGATAACCTGTGGGAGAGGTAGTGAAAATAATATATCATGGTTTGGAATGGTGAAATGCTTAATGGTTGATCTTGACAAACTGAAGCAGAATTCTTAAGGACCCAGAGATAGAATTTTAACTTTTAAATAATGTCGTATTTACCCCAAATTACAATCCAATAAATAAAAAAAAAACAAAAAAACAAAACAAATGTCGGCTGTCCTGTGCACAAGTTAAAAGCTAAAATATATATGAACTTTGAACTGTAGGTGGCACTATTAAGTTTGCGAGAGAGGGAATTTTAAGACACTTGTTAATTAGTGTGCTAAATTTCACAACTTTATTTCATGGTTCTATGGGCTAACATAGACTCTCAGACAGAAAGATACAGAAATTAGAAATAATAGGTGATACAATAGGTGCTTGTTCCCTAAAAATACTGCTTCTACACACCATGTGTGAGAAAGAGAATAATTCTTTACTAAAAGTGTAGACTGCAATTGGGTTTTATCTTGCCAGGTTATTTATCTTAATGAGAAAGTGGTGCATACGGGGGCAGAACGGTAACTTATCAGATGATTGAAGAGCTGATGCACTAATGCATTGTGGGTAGTTTCAGCAAAAACTGCTGTTTTATGTGGTTTTAGGTAGAATACCCACTGCAGCTAATGTCAACTAAAGAATATTGGTGCATGTGCATGCTTGCATGTGTTTTAAAGAAACAGCCAGTGCTGGGAGTGGATTTGACTGTTTTTCTGTTGATGGAGTATTATGCCGAGGGCAATGTGCATGCAGACCCTTTCTGCTGGGTCTTAAAAACACAGAGAAACCAGCTGGTCTACATGCACACTCTCATGCACATACACACACATGCATGCACACTCAGTCACACACATTTGGTTTAAATGATTTGGGTTTACCTGCGTGAGCCTGATGACTGTATTGTGGGTAACAGAATAGCTCATCAGACGTAATGCGCACAAATTCACACACATTCACACGAAGAGATCCAATCAACACAGACACAGCAACACACAAACACACCAAAATCACACACATTCGCTTACATTCATTAAACTAATAGGAGCTCACCAGAAACTTTCTATCTTAGAATCTTTAACGAGATAGTTCTAGTACCTAGAAATAAAAGTCTGTCATTTACTGTCATCAACACTATTCATGCTGTTCAGATCAAAGAATTTACACACACCTAATCACTTAAGCGTTACGTTCACACTAATGGAATGTCATCTAAATCCATTTAAGGCTGTAAGCAAGCGAAAATCAATTGCCCCAAATGCCCATATGTCATTCAGATCCAAACTTTCTCTGATACACTCACAAAATCTTATAGACAGCAAATAAGACAGAATTCTTTGACAATAAAAGCAAAACATGAAAGCTTCTTGGGCTCATAACAGAAAAGGATGAGGGAAAATGAGGGTATTAAGCTGAAGGAATCAGTGTACCTTATTTACTTTTGGAACATGTTCCCGCTGTTTTGGAACAATTTATCTGAAACAACTTTCCTTTTCGGCTGACATCATCTAGGCCACACAGCCTATTGGTTAATGTTAACCAATAGCCAAAGAGATATCTAATGCCAGTTTATGTAAATGATATATAGATTATAACTATTTAACAATATATTTAATAATAGATTTGAGAAAGCATTACTGTTGGAATGTCAAGATGCTCTGATAGGTGACTTCAGCTTTATGGTCCATGTTCAACCAGGGTCAGAAATGATCCAGGCCTTTAAAACTGATGCCACCAAAAGTGGAAAAAGCAGATATTTAAAAATTGAATGCAAAATTTTTTATTTTTAGTGATGTTTTATATTTGCTATGTAACGTCTTATATAGTTCATAATAATATTGTTAAATATATGTATTATATATTAGACATACTGTATGTTTTATAAATCCAGGAGGCAAATATTATGACCTCTGGTAAAGAAACCTTTGGTGTTGCCATAGTTTTTAGGTGAGGAAGTCCTGCACAATTACTCATGACTGGCTCAGCTGTTTATTCTCACGGTCAGACAGTGGCTCTTCCTGTTTGTCCTTGTCTATTGCCCTTAGTCCAAAAATATAGACGATCGTAAATAAATAATTCAATTGACTTGGAGATGAGGACAGAACTGAATATATAAAACACACACAGACAAACTCAGGCATGCAAAGAGAGATTACCACACCCTCCAGGATGCTGCTGTTATTGTAACCCTGACCTCATGAGTTTGACTGGGCCTGAAGCAGTGCATTGTGGTCTAGTGGATGTCTTTAAGTCAGAATAGATGACAACTGTGAGTCATTGCCCGATCTCTCTGTTAACCGCTAATATATTATACTGCCTAATGAAAGCTGGAGGGAAAACACCATGCAACATCACAACACCATAATTAAAGTACATATGAGGATAAAAATATCAGCAAAAACACAAATATTGACCCAACTGAGAAATGGATGCTAGCTAAATCAGCTCTCATTCACAGCAGACTCATACCAAGCCAACAGGGAACATTCTCAGAACATTGGCTAACATTATCTTAATGTTCTCTCAAAGTTAAGATAATCCTTAAGAGTCCTTAAAAAACATTTTTGAAAAAAATTGTTTAAAAAAATGACATTAAAAAAATGTTTGAATAACGTTAATACAATGTATAAAAAAAATTTCCTAGAACTTTTACAATCCATGGTTACGTCATCAATGATAAACCACACTGCACTGTACAATAAGTTACAACAAAACACGACATAGTGTTGTAATCTCTAAGCACAACTAATAATTAACATTAATAATTCAATTAAGAATTACAATTCATCAAATAATCATGAAAATATTCAGTATTCATCCATACAGTGAGAAAAAACACTGCCTATACAGTCATACCGCACTAGACTGCACACTATAGTTTGCATGCTGCATATCATGTCACCCTAGGCTTGTAAAAATGAAGCGTGTTTGACATATTCCAGTGTAAGAGTGTTTTCTGTAAATACAGTAAGAGCGTGTTACAGTATGCTGTGACAGGAAGTATGCATCCTTTGACAGCCTCCCCAAATCATTCTAACCAACACAGCAATGTTTTTAAAGCATATTGAGCTAGCATAAGACAAAATGTTAAAGTATTTGAATACATTCAATAAACAAAGTATTAAAGACTTCAAGATTCTTTAAATAATAATAAACAAACATAATAAACAAATACATTATAATTAATCATTAATGATGAACTATAAAAACTGACATCCTTAAACACAACATTTTCAACTTACCAAGCTAAAATAACATTTTTAAAACCTTTTACAAAATTCTTTAGTTGACAATACTGATTCCATTTCACCACATAATCCAAATTCAAATATTTTAATCATAAATTCACAAATAGCCCAACAGCCATACATGAACCTAACTACACCTGTTTATTACACCATGATTACAGGAAGCAAGAGGACAGCCAATTTGTGAGGCTGGTGTGTGTGTTTGTGTATTTGGAGGAGGACATTTGAGAGGGGTTAATAAGGGGCCAAAGAAATTAATTAGCTGTGTTTACCTTTGTGTGGTATAATAGAATTCATTCTCATCATGTTGATCAGACTGAGCTATGATTACAGCCAAGCTATACACACACACACACACACACACACACACACACACACACACACACACACACACACACACACACACACACATAGACACATACTAAGATTTTCTTTAGAATTCCTTCATTCCTGGCTGAAAGAAGGAAAAAAACTATAGTGCCCAAATTGTGTAGCAAACAGACCAAAAGCTGCAGTCATGCATTCAGTCTCTGCAGGAGATCACAAATACAAGTTTTGATGAATGAAGGGGTTTAATAACACAGTGTGAGGTGCTAATCACATACAGTAGATCCTAATCAACACACATGTACATGTTAAAGTTGCTGTTGAAACTTGTGTCAGTGTTTGTGGGGAGTTGAGTGCAATGTTTATTTCAGGTCTGCCCCGTTCACTTATGCAATTAACACAAGCAGGATATTTCCTAAGAGAGCGCTTGAGTGTGTTTTGATTAGATCAATGTAGGACCTCATTTAGCTGCATGACATTAGGAGAGTTCTCCCACTCAGTTTTTTATCTGTCATCTCTGTTGTTACAATCATAAAAGATTGTTTGCTTATTTTGAAATATATATATCAGTTAAAAAAAAAAAATAATATATATATATATATACACACATATATATATATATATGTGTATATATATATATATATATATA
>JAZGTK010000753.1:26832-53768 GCA_036877625.1 Ambastaia sidthimunki
TATATGTGGGGAGAGAAACTGGAACATAGGGGAGCATTCTACAACCTTCAGTTAACTCTCATCAGCCCCCAAGATTTGAGATAAACCACTGATGACCAAACATAGAGTTGATCAGAGTGCTTAATGTAGAGATGGTGAGGGTTATTGATGCAGGATGATGGCAGCGTTTGATTGGTTACTGATATGACTGTATGCTTTCTAGTGGTTGCTGTGGTAATGCAATTGCTGTTGCCTACACATACTAATGACCACTGAAATGTGTTCTGAGAAAAACTGGTGTCCTAAGAAACGTGTGTGTCTGTTTGTAGTTCTGTGTATGTAATAGAGAAAGAAAAGACAGTGTGCGCTCAGCTGCTATGAAGCATCGTCCAGAGGGTATAAAATGTCTGAAACTGGCCCAACAAATTGAAGTGTAGTTTATTTTAATGTCTGAAAGTAAGAAGAGAAAAGAAAAAGTTTGAATAATTTTACCATTAATCTCATTCTGCTGTTTTGAATGGTGGGAAATACAGATAAAGTTCCCCCACCCCATTTCTAAAATTTCACAGGGATATAATTTTGTTTTTGTTGTATTAAATTTACCCGTTACAGTCTTATCAGCTGAATTAAAATGGGTTTCTGTTTTCATCCCACACACAAACAAACACACACTGAAGAAATCTTCTCATTCATCAGCTACTGACAGACGTATTGACAGTGACAGTCAGATAACATGAAACCTCTCACTTTTCCTCTGTTTATTATAGGTTACTGTGTGGCTAAACCTCACCTTCTCTGAATACTGTCCAGACTTTACTGAGTACTCTGAACAGATGACATTTTTCTAACGTTACATCATCTATATCCACGTTAGTTTTAAGTAGGTAGTTCAAAGTTTTTAAAACATTACAGAATTAAACAAATGTTCAAATAACTTTCTCATAACCGAGCAATAAAGTTAATACAATGGCTATAAAACTGGACATGTTAAACATTCATAAAACGTTAAAAAAATAGCGTTTTTAAGGATGTTAATGAAAAGGTTGCAGAAATGTTCTTACAACCTAAAATCGTTAGCAAGGAAATGCACTGTGATCCGCTACAATTCATCTGGGATGAGGATGCAGATTTCCGGGCATACAAAGCAACGTGAGATTAATTATGCAAATTCAGTGTATTGATGCATTATATACAACTTCGACTGAAAATGCACATTTGTGCTTATATTCATCACACACACATATATTCTACTGATGACATGTGACAGAAACAATTTTGAAGTGCTAAACCTGTCATGTGTTTCTGCTTTAGAGGGATCAGTGCCCTGCATTCATTCAACACGACACGCTGCAGTCAGGTAATAACAGCCTTTCATTGTTGTTTATGGTTATCACTGAAAACACACGTTGTTCTTCCATCACAGTAGAGAATTTCTACTGACTTGTTTTTATACTGTGCTGATGATAATTTGGATCCTCTAATCATAACCCTCACAGAAACCATTAATACATAATTTGGTGTGTTTTTTAGGCTGTTTTTCCCATGGGGACCATTGACTGGTCCCTGCAATGTAGGTAAAATCTGTCACACACACACACACACACACTTCAGGTCCACACAGCCTTACAAAGAGAAAAAAAATAGTACTTACTAGTTGCTCTTTTATAGTTCAAGTGATCTCATGTGTGAGTACGTTTTCTAAGATGTTTCTCGTAAAATTTCATAGGTAAAACAAATAATAAAATGTTGTCATAAGATAAAAGTACAGAGGTATAAAATGAATGTGGACAGCTCAGAACATTTCATCTTCAAAGAGTTTTATGAGAAATATTTGAGTTAATATTAATATGACTTGATTGCATCTTTCGAAATGTTGTCAAATCTTAGTACAATCTCTAAAACTCTAGAGGAGATAAAGGTGAGTTGACTGTCACTTTTTTCTCATTGGTGAGAAAAGGAGAAGTAACTGAGAAATTAAAGAGAACTCATTTGTGATTTTTCTTTCCTATGGCAATTTAGACGTCCTTCACTTACCCTCCATCATTTAATACAACCTAAAATCTGATCTATCCAAAAAACTGCACAACTTTCACCTCCACCTCTGGCAATGTTATCCCCATGACAACAGACCCACTGTAGAAACTTCCTGTGACAACTAGTAACTGGCCTCCCCACTTCACTTACAGGCTTTTCAAAGCAGTCACCCAACAAAAACTCACAACAACACACAACTTCAACAATACTCACACAAAAAGCAAAAGCCTGCAGTTTTCTAATGTGGGCCAGATGTGGGATGTTTTTCCCCTTAGCTTTTCATACACATACAAACAGAATGTTTTTTGATGGATTGAGATAAATTAATGATATTCTGGGACATGTTTGGTTATTTTGTTTATCAGCATCCTATTAATTGTTCATTAACAGCGAATCATTAATAGATGTTCTTAGATTTTTTTAGATGTACAGTCACCTTAGAGAAAAATCTACATGTTGTACTCTCTCTCTCTCTCACTCTCTCTCTCTCTATCTCTCTCTCTCTCTCTCTCTCTCTCTTTCTCTCTCTCTCTCCATAATCCCTCCTCTAGACCCATTTGGAAACACTTACAGCCTATTAACAATCATTTCCTCTGATTAAAATGGCCTTTGAGTGCCTGGACAAATTGCTTTTAAACATCTTAAAAATATCCTCAAGCCATTCAGACTATGCATATGCCATTTCCTTGTACCCAGCAAGTCATGTTCTATCATTCCCTTTGTCTCTCCCCAACTCACTGAAAAGAGCGTGAGGCGGAGATACAGTACTTTGAGCAATGTCAGCCTGAGGCATTCTCTCTCTCTCTCCATCTCTTTTTCTCTGTTGTGCCTGCTCGTTCTATCGTTCACCTCACCTTTTAAATTCATTGCATAATTACAGTAATGACTGCCATTAATGAACATCCACTTCAGCCCACGGTTTGAAAACAATGTGGATTCTTGTCTATTGTTACTTCCTCTTTTGCTATGTCAAGGTTTTTACCTTTAGATAAAAAGCAGAACATTTGCGGGCCAGGAGACAGTTGTACCTGTGTCTGTCAGAGTTTGACCACTTTAATTGTTTCTCATAAAACATTTACTGGTTAAGTGAGCAAATTAATTAACTAGTGCTGCAGAAATGACTCTCAAATGTATTTAAGGGAGCAGGTGCATCATTGTGTGTTAAGTGAATGTTTTGTGTGTTTGCTTTTGTTTTATTTTCTGCTCAGTAAGCCAAAAGAGAGAGTGATTCATTAGCCTTTCCTGTGCGATTAGAGTTCCTCTGCCGTGTTAACGTCAGGACCCCAACACAAAGAGTTTCAGACAGGCAAACGCTGAGGACGACTGTGGCCGGGCCTGGGGCGGAATATTAAACGGTGTCTGCTACACTCCATTAGCGAAGCAACAGAGCTAACCCTGCTTAAAAAGAGCTAAGCTAAGTACAGCAGTAGCCACTGATTAACACAACTACTGTAATCATTTGTACACTGAGTAAGTGGAGAGAGAGAGAGTATAACCAATACTTTAATTATGGCAACCGAGATGCTAGAATTTTTTTTTTATTTAAAAAAGGAGGAATAATTATCCCACACTTAATCCCACTAAAGTACAATACTACAATCTGAATGTGAAGTTTGTGCAGTTTCTGTGACAGGGCAAATGTTTCGTTTTTGTGTGTGTGTGTGTGTGTGTGTGTGTGCGTGTGTGTGTGCGTGTGCGAGAGTTGCCCTGGAGGCCGAACTCCAGAAACACCTGCTCCTTCTTGATCATCTTTTTTTTTGGTGCGTGTTGAAATGAAATTTGAAGCTGTATTACTAATAACACATTCTTTGGCAACTATTAACTTGAAAGTACATTTCTAGTTAAGTTTCATTAGATAAGTTGACTGGCAGCTATTCAGAAGGGTTTATAAATAATATTTTAAGCAGCAGGAACAACAAACAGAATTCATTACTCCAGGCAAGCAATGCAACAGCCCTGCTAACTAATAAGACATTGGTTTCCAAACAGCCTGACATTTTCTGACCATAAGGTTCATGAGTCATTAAAGGTCATCTGGCTGGATCAGGCAAAACATGGTCTGATGACCACAGTTTGACCGGCTGTTAGTCCATCAGACAGGGCGTTTGTACTACAACACTCTAAAAGTGAGATGTTTAAACAATTTATAGTGTTTTTTGTATTGTTTAGATTTAGTGTCATATTTGAATTACTTGTGATTCTTACAGTTGTAAGTTGTTAGACAAACAAACTACAATAATTAGATAAATCTTTGATAAATTTTTCAGCATTAATTGCCTGATCTAGGAACTATGTTTTATATGTAAAGAATCAGAGACCTATTTAGATGTGAGTATGGTACAATTGCAGATAAAAACCTGTTTATTTCATTTTAGCCACCAACAAAATAGGTCTTCTATAAACTGAGCAATCCGCTAAAAATATTTTTAAAATAATCATAGTATTTCAATATGTTGCAAAAAACAAACACACCCACACACAGATATCAGAGTCACAGATATCAGAATCCTAAAAATATATCTGTTATTCCAACTGCAACTGCAATACGAAACAAAACTCCACTTTACTTTGTCTGTTTAAACTAAATAAAACTCTCCACATAAGATGTGCATTATGCTCTGGAAGGCTGAACCATCAACATATGCAGTTGTGGTCTGCTGGTCAAGGAGTCTGGCTTGTAATCAGTAGGTTGCTGGTTCGATTCCAGCGCCAGCAGGTAGCAACTGAAGTGCCCTTGAGCAAGGCACCTAACCCCTAATTGCTCCCTGGGCACTGCAGTGATAGCAGTTCACGACTTGCAGTGTGAGTTCACTCCTCACTAAGGATGGGTTAAATGCAAAGGTCACATTTCGGGTTATGGGTAACAACAACTGACAAAACATGTCACTTTCACTTTCATATGCCTCTTCAGTGGCATGCATGTTTTAAAATGCGGTATGAGACAGCAGTTTCGATGCAAACTGGGTCCCTGCTGCAGCTTCACATCAAACATCCACACAGCGTCCTGGGCGGAGTGAAGGAGAGTAACCCAGATATGGAGTGAGTTCAGCTGAAGATCTGATGGAAGTTCTCCACATGAAGTGAAGATAAGCCCCATAAGACATGCGTGATGCTGGGCGAACCACAGGGCATACGAACAGGTGTTGACTGCTGCTGAGCCTAAACAAGCACTTTGGGACTCATTCCAGTTCATTGGACACATCAGGAGACTGTTTTATACAATGATGGTGAACATTTAGGTAAGGTTTTGTTTTTGTCTCAGGGCTAAGCCACAGGATACTATGATAGACTTTGCTGCTTTTGCTGATGTAATGATTTTTTAAACTGTTTCTCTACAATATTTTCCATTAAGGACTCTGTGTGCTAGTGATAAGGAGAAAGAACCTGAATTAACCCCTTTTAGACTAAAAACGGACAACTTTGCGCCAGTGAAATGCCCCCTAGTGTTGGGCTAAGGAACAACAGGTGAAAACGTGGCTTGGCTTTCGCACCTGTGTGTAGGTAAATGTTTGTCTACTGGGGAAAAGCCTGAAAACAAGCAACAAAGTAAACAAAACAAATAAAAACAAAAAGAACAATGAGAAAAAATGTGAGATCTCAGCGCCACATATGTTTCTTCGTCTATAATAACAGAGAGTTTCTCCTACTACAATAAAGCAAAGCGTGTCTTTGTTAAATGAGAGCGGTTTCCCACGCAGCTCGCTGTTGGACTCAAAAGCTCTTTATCTTTTTACACAAAGCACCAGAGTCAGAACTGTCAGTTATAATGAAAGACAATCTATTTGTTGCATATTTACTACATTATCAATATGAATGTACAAGATCGTGTTAAGGCACTGTTGAAGATGTTCAGCATAGCCTAAATGATTAATTGCATATGGCATTTTGAGAGCAAATCATTGCAACATATGCAAAAGATTATTAATAGGGATGTGATATAAGACAATGGAGGCTGTCAGTCAAAGCAGCTGAGAAAACTGAGTGTCGTTCTGTGTGTGTGTGTGTGTGTGTGTGTGTGTGGTGTGTGTGTGTGTGTGTGTTCTCCTCATTCTTTGAGTTAGAGTGAACATGGCACTCTGATTTAAGCTGGAGCAAATGCACCTTTCACAACAGCTGTTCTGAAATTACCCATCAAAACTATCACCAGCCAGCCCAGCTTCATTCCAATCAGCCTGCAATGTCTGTTCATCCTGTGGGCTCTTGGCTAGCAGAAAACAAACACACACAGAATACATACATACACACATATATACAGTATATATACTCCCCCATACAACCTATGCACACATATATACACACACATATATATACACCCTTATACAACCTCTTGTACTTACTGGTACAAAAGGTACAGGGCAAATTTGCATATTTTTTCTGGTACATTTGATTCTCCTGACAAAATGTGTGGATTGGACATAAAATATAAACACATGCACACACACCAGCACAGTCACAATTGAGCATGTGATAGAAGAGAGAGGAAAGCTGCTCTCCAAGAAGACAATAGCTAGAATGTAAGTGGCAAAAGCCATAACAATACAAAGATGTTTTCAGCATTTTTTCTTTATCTCCTCTTACCATGTGCCGTCTCATCTAACTGTCTGTACAAACACTAAACCTGTCCTACACTGTAAACTGTGCGCTCATTCTTATATCAGTGAGCTTTTCTCTGTGATTTAACAAGCAACTCAAGGTAACCAATTTAATTCAGACATGGTAAATAACATTTCTGAGGTGTCAACACATTTTTGCACTCCCAACAGACAAAGAAATTTCAAAATTCAATTTTTCACTGTGTCAGTGTGCCGAATACAATATAAACGTGATATCAATGAAAATGGGCAAAAGCACTCAAAAGCATTGACTGTCAATGTAAAGGTGCAACTAAGATATGAATCCATACTGAAACAAATCAAACTCTGTTTCTGGAGATATTCCCTGATCTGCAATGAGAATCAAGGTCTCTTAGTGGTTCTCCCCTCTTTATATGCATTTGTTATTTCAGTACCTAAATGCTTCCATTCAAAGTTTACTGTACAACTCAATGTCTCAGTTTGGTGCACGTTGCCTTGACTATTACTGAGCGCAGCGGAGCGCAACCCGGCGTCATTCTTTATTATGGGGATCGACAGGGGTTTACAAACCCATCAATACCTGTTGTATTTGTACTTTAAACATGTCACGTGACCAAAAACAAAACGCTTATTTCGTACCTTTTTTTTATCAGATGTCATTTACAGGCTGCGAAAGTCATATTGATGTCCTTATAGCTTCATAAACTCAATTCCTTGATGGTTCGTCAAATCCTGTTATCTATGCAACAGTCTTTCTACTTTATCTAAGGTTTAATTTACTTTAATTTTAGGCGTTATTGCTAGTAGATGGGGTCATTATAAAGAACGTATATAGTCGATTATGCTGTACAATGTTTAAAATCATACTACAGATAAAGATACATGTGACATACCGTGACATTATTTTAACAAACAAAAGAGCAATAGTGCAAAAGCAATAATTACCGGTGATTCGCCTCCGGTGCTTTTGCAGAGGGGTCCCCGAAAAACTCCTTTGATGCTCCGGTAGTGTCCATTGCTGAGGTGCGTAGAGCTGATCACAAGGTAGTAGCACGCCATCCGGTCCAGCGTCACCCATGAGCGGGTTCAAGGGACGAGCAGGCTAGCAAGTTACTTTTCTAGATGTTTTCACTGGGGTTAAACAGACTGGAAGTTGCCAGAAGACGAAGCGCTATCGACAATCCGATAGCAATAAAAGCAGCGCTGGATGGATTTCAGAGAATACACCGTTGCGACAAGCGCTATTAATATTACTGTCACCAGTCGGACCGTCTCACACTTTGTTGTGTCACATTCTCGGTAAGCTTTTCCTCTTCAAGAAGACACAAACATCTGCTCACCAGATCTGACAGCCCAGACGCCGCTACTGGACTGGGCTGTAATGTTACTCCGGAATATACGAGTATCGTTCAGTCTCACAGATAATAACTCAAATGTTGAACATTTCAGTTTGCATCCAATAAAAAAATTATAACAACTGAGGTCCTGTCCTCCCCAAAAGCCCCTTAAAAGTCATGCCTGTGTTGTAAAAAGACACATTCCAGCATTCATTCAGTATGTGATACTAATAGATTTGATTCTGAGCAATGCTTTAGTCTGTCTCGTTTAAAGTTGGCTTGCGTTTGTGTATTTTATTGGGTAAATCTACTCGATAACGGATAAACTCACTTGATGTCATGGAGGATCGCCGAAACAATCCGCGTTCTGCTCTGAGTCCAAATGAGTGTATGGCAGAGGTTCCTCTCTCTCTCTCTCTCTCTCTCTCTCTCTCTCTCTCTCTCTTTCTGGTGGAGAGATTTGAGAGAGAGCAGTGAAGCTTTCAACGAAACGTGGGCAGCTGTAAGGAAACGCAATTTCGTAATCCTGCAAGCCTTGTAGTATTTACAGTATGTATTTACAGTATCTGGTATGTACATAAGTACTTTATGTTGTCTGGTGACGCGACATCCTGAGCAGCTGCGTTACAATAAACTGATGTCTGAACTGAATATTGAAACAGTATATAGGGAAGAAATAAAAGTTACAGGGAGCGCAACGCTGGCCGCACGGAAAGCTGGAGACAGGCGCTGTCCGCTGACTGTAGTGCTGAAATGACAAACCTTCTCAGGACGTGAGAGGTACTGGAGCGATTTATTGTACGTAAGGGTAATAAAACACTTTTTTGGCAGGGGTCTGGGGTGTAGATGCAAGCCAGCACGTCTTCAGTTCAATAGACTGGACTGCACCATCAGGTAGCACTAATTGGTCATTAGTTCTTCTAAAATGGGTTCAATAGATCTTAATGAGCTTTTGTGGAGAAAGGTACACGTGGACAAATATTATATATTGGTTTACGAATTTTATATATAACTATAAATATATAATAGTGTATGCCTGTCTTCTGTTGCTTATAGTGGTCTCATATGTCAAGTAAAAGGACTTTTTTAAGTGTTTTTAAAGTGTCTACTTTAAGTGCTTAATGAAAATGTAACACTCTCTCTCTCTCTCTCTGTCTCTCTCTCACTCTCTCTCAGAGTTTATAACATTAATGGTAAGTGATGCAATTAACAATCTTTATGGAGCTATGACTCTGCAGACCACAGCAAAATCTATCACAGATATGACTGTTGTATTTGCTTTGTTTCTGGGGGATATTAAGTGCGTCTTTCTTTTCACCAATTTTGTGTCAGTAATCTCTTGAAAGATCAGCTGGAACTGTATGAATGAAACAATGCAAACAAATGAACTGTGATGTCACTCAGGGCTTAACAGAGCTTTTCATTTGTGCAAATATAAAACACAAATGTGTTATCATTATGCACAGCAGTGGCTGGAGTTACTGTGTGCTTTTGGAGCCCTCTGATCTGCCATTATCTCCAGGGTACAATTTCTTCTATGTACATTTAAAAAAAGGGTTTTGCAAATACCATTTTCTATTATGAAAAGATGCCCGTGCCATCATTATGAAAAGCAAGTGTTGCCTGTTATTTTTAAAAGAAAAAGGCTCTTTGAATTGTATTCCTGAGTTACTGGATATCTAATCTTTCTTGGTTTTGCCCCCAGCTGGGTTCTCTCTCTCTCTCTCTCTCTCTCTCTCTCTCTCTTTTTCATATATATTCTGATGAAATTATGAAATATTAAACACAATTTTTGGCCCACATTCCTCCCTTCCTTCAGTATCTTTCATGTGATTCTCAGTCCATGGCAAAATGAAAGTCTCACATGTCATAATACAGTACAGTCCCAACACGTGCTCATAACACACACACACTTTACAGAGTGAATTGAAAGGGTCACCACCATATACAGTATGATTTACATTCAGATTCAAACACACCAAAGCAATGACTGGAGATTCCTCAGCCTGTGGACAAGCAGAGAAATGAAATATTCCACAATCTAAATGTAAATGTGAGAGAAATTTATTGTTGGGTTTTCTGCACAATTACAGCATTCAACATTTATTGGCAGTTCATGCTGATAGTGTAAAAGAGAGAGAGAGCAAGAGAGAGAGAGAGAGCAAAAGAGAGAGAGAGAGAGAGAAATGAAAGGTATTACATGAATCATATTGACATATTTTTAGTTACTTTACAGATTGAAAGCATGCCATATCTATAACGTACAGCAGAGGTCAGAGTCTGTGTGTCCACATTTTCTATATTACTATAGAACTCACTCTGCTGACCTCACTCTGCTGACCTAACACCAGAATCACACAGTGTTGCTTTGTGTGAACCAAGAGCGGAATTGAAGACATATAAACTTTTTAAAGCTTTACAATATAAATTAGTGTCCACAGTTTTTGCATGGTAAACAGTAGCTCGGACATTTTGTTTAAAATAAAGTCAATAGGTCTGAAATAACAAAATGAATAAATGAATGAGAATAAATTATGCAAACATGTCCATTTTCAGGCGTTCTGTTACTGTAGATCATTTTAGGGAAGTATGTGAATCTGTACTTCTCTTAAATAAAAGGTTTTTAATGAGTCTCATTATGCAGAAAACAGCTATGCAAACATAAAGAGAGAAATATTATCATTCATCAGATAATAGCACACCTACAGTCTTCCTAAAATCAGGTCTCACACACACACATGTTTGTGAGGACATTCATAGACACAATAGAATCTCTATCCCCTTACCCCAACCTTAACCATCCAAACTAACTGTAAAACCCTAACCCTTACCCTAAACCTAACCTTTAACTAATTCAAACCCTAAAACCAAGTCTTAACCCTCAAACAGCCCAAAAATCAGAAAGTGAGGACCGGCCAAAATGTCCTCATTTTACTCTCTTTGTCCTCACTCCAATGGTACAACTGGTCACACTGGTGCTCACAAAGATAGATGTACAAGCACACACACACACACACACACACACTTCATTAAAAAAGACAGACCCAAACACACATCACATACAGAAGAGTGAAGCTCCAGATGAAAGGTTGGGATTCTAGTGGTTGAATTTATTTCCACATGGCTTTATGTGCCCTGACTCCGACTGGGAATTTCATTACAGAAAACCACCTCTGTGTGAGAGACAACCCCAGGTTATACATCCAATAAGATGAATGTGTGTGTGTGTGTGTGTGTGTGTGTGTGTATGTGTGTGTGTGTGTGTGTGTGTGTGTGTTTATTGCAGATGCACCAACATTCAGTAAAAACACATAAAGTGGAGGTCAGCAGACAACAGACCTCTCTGACACCCAAGCAAAGTCTATTTCCAAGACTGTGTAAGGGCAGATGCATCTTTATATCTCTGGCTTTTGTGAATCACGGAATGAGAAAACAGCATATTTTAAATATCTGCTTATATTAAAATCACTCATACATGGCTTGATGGCTTGACCTTGTTTAAAATTAGGATCAGACTGGTAAGTGTATTTACAAATGTGTGTTTCCTTAACAATTTTTACTAAAACTCCTTCACCTTATTTTACATAAAGGTTTTTATTACACTGCATGAAGGTGACAATTCAAGTCCTGAAAACTTTACACAACGTGTAAATAAATTTTGTATTTATTATTATTTCAAATGCCTTTCCAATGTGTATTTTGTTCTTTTTTTATATTCTTATCCAAGACAACTAATCTAAAATGATTTAAATGTATTTCCCAAATGCACTGTATAAAAAGACAAAAGTGTCTGCCAAATGCATACATATAAAATTATGTTTGCATACAATGTTTAATATTGTTTGTTGCCAAATTAAATCACCTAGTGAAAGTGTAAAATGTGTTTTTATTATCTATAATTCCACAGGGACAAAAATGCCCATAGCTTATTAAAAAACACAGTGTACACATGTTCACATGTATATACACACATTCAGCATATTGTGCATATACAGAACATATATTCACAAATCAGATCACAGTACAAAATCAAACAGCACTACTGTGCGAATTCAGTGCATAAGTGTGAAATTCTAATTGGTTCTATATAAATACAAACATATACTCAACTGCATACACACCCACACAGAAGGAGAACAGCAGACCTTCATCTAGTCAAGTTTGCCAGGCTTGAGTTTGCAGAACACGGTTGTTGCACCTCTTAGTTCCCTAAAATAAAGACCTGCCCACACACATTAAATCAATGCTTATGTTTGCATTATCTCCTGTGCTCCTCTGACCTATAGCTCTAAAACACCAGCAGTAGCCAGTGAGAGAAAGTCTCTCATCCCTTCTCAATTCCACACACAGCAGAGCTCTGCATACGAAACATTTTGGATGCCATCCAGAGGGCCATATTGTCTGATCCTGAAAATCTATTATTTGTCTGCTCTGGGGAATAATATCAGGGTAGGTTATGATCCTTCATGATTAATGACTGTTTTGGCTGTTCCTTTAAACAGAAAAAACTGAATGTATTCAGGATTTAGGAATTAAATGTATGTTTACATTAAAAATGTAAGTGGTTAAATTGTTATTTATAAAAATAAAAACATTTAGGATTCTGCTTCAAACGAGCAGTTTTGTGATAATAACTGTGTTAAATACGTCATACAAAAGGTCAGACTTCCTTGCATCTGTTAAAACACTTTACCTTTTTTTTTTTGGAACATTTTCAGATCATGCTGGGTTAGTTTGAGTCATCAGATTTTCCACAAACTTGGAGTCCATACCAGCTCCACTGCATGCTGTTATTAAAGCAAAAGGGAAACATATTAGACTCGAACTCAACTATACACAGCATAAGATTTAACAAAGCAGGAACAGAATCTAACAAAAACTAATAGTTTAATTAAACACAAAGCATAGAACATCATATTGAAAAAATATTTTAAAAAAAAACAGTACAGCACCAATACTTGTCCTCCTTTTGCTTTCCTAAATCTGCTCTTCTTCTCAAGGTGAAATGTTTAATTTCAATGCATGTGTTGGGGTTTTTAAGAATTCTTAAACCACTTGATTCAAACACTTGAAAATCAATAAAAACCAATCAGAGAAATCAGTAAGATGCAGTGAAGGCTAGGAGCAAGTTCAAAGCATCTCCCCATTATATGCAGCTATTACAAATCACCAAACAACTGACACAGTGAAGCCCAAAGCATGATTTCTGCATTCAAAGCACATTTATCTCCCAATTACTGTGAGAGTGAGTCTAAATTTGCAGCAGTACATAATTACATTGCAGGTCATGCGGACTGTCAGTGAAAAATGCCATTTTTTCACATTCCACTGTGTTGTTGGTGTTTATGTATTTTTTAATCAGGCTAACATCACATTGCTCGTTGTTAAGCTATGTCAAGTAACAAAAACATTAAAAACTATTTTAAAAGGTTTAAGAATGTTCAAAACATCCAGATTTTATTTACATTATTAAATACAAACATTTTCAAATTCTGTAATGTTTTTTAAAAGTTCCACTAAGTACTTAAGAATAACATTTTTGATACATGATATATAAAAATGTTATAAAAATGTTACTGCAAGAATGCTGTTGTTAAGAGAACTTTAAGAGAACGTTAGCCAACATTCTGAGAATGTTCTGTGTTAGCTGGGAACATGATCTGTATGTGTAGTGATCAAATCACATTGTGAAATCACGGCCCTCATGCAGGGCAGATCTGATTGGCTCCTCAGGGTTTACACTGAATATGATGTACATTACTAATGAATTACTGCCAAAGATTATTACAGGGACAATTAGTCTCTGGGACGTCCTCCTGTGTGCGTCCTCCAGTTTGGCAGGAAACCCCTGTAAGGGGGGCGAGCGAATTTGGCTGCTTCAAACGGATGAGGCAAGACTAACATAACACACTAACACAAATGTCATTTAAAACGGCTTCTTAACCTAAAATGAATGTAAAAAAAGAGTAAAAATGCAAGATGTAGTTATAGCCTATCTAAATTAAAGCTCATTTAAACTAATGGGGGGCTCTATTATCTTCTAAATCTTTTCTAATTTACCAGGGCTGTATGTTCTCTGATTTTTCCGAATAAAGCGCTCCGGCTCCATTATTACACCCCCTGTCACCACAGATAATGAGCTCCAATGATTGCTAGAATTCCTGTCTAATCAGAATTTGAGGAGGGGGAAGTAAAGTGAAGTCTGCCGGCTGTTATCCTGATTCTAATTCAGGAGAATAATTACTGCTTTAATTATTATTAACTAAATTTAAATAATAAAAGATGTTTAGCTAATAGCTAATATATAACAGCACATCAGGTCAACAAAACTTCCCTCAAATTTATAATGGTAATAAAATAGATTATCTGATGTTTGTATAACAGTACAATTTAAAATGACTGGTGAGGGTCTCTGAAGAGTCTTGCTTTATTATTGCTCAAACTCATATGTTTTCCTCTTTCTTTTTATGTATGTTTTTTTACTTAATAGCTGATATGGATGAGTAAAGTGAAAAAAAAAATGAAAGAATAAAACTATCATCAAAAAACATTATGAAAAGCATTAGGAACAAGTTATTCAAAGTGATTGAATAAGAAATTATATGAATAAGAAAAAGCTGTTGTGTATTATACTCTATTATACCGGTAAAACCACAGTATAAATAAATACACTGTAATTTCAAAGGAAATTTCAATGACAACAGTGATTGGCTGAGATGTGAACATATCAGAGGGTGTGTGTGTGTGTGTGTGTGTGTGTGTGTGTGTGTGTGTGTGTGTGTTTGTGTGCATGCGAGGCAAGCTTACTGAGACACATCCTTTCTGTAACTTGGCTGTAAGGATTACACAAACACTGATACACATTCTTATCTCTCTGGCACATCTCATGCTGGGCTTCCTGGTACAGGATTGTAGCATGTGTGTAGATCTCCTTGTCACAGAGAAAGCGAAAGAGCTTGTGAATGTATGAGAGTATGACAGTGTTATCTTTGTCCTTGTGTATATCTCCATATAATAAATGAAAGTGTGAGTTTGTGTGTGGTAAACGTTGTGTATGTATATCTTGTACGATGTGTGTTAGGGAGGGCACAGAAAGGGTGTTAAGATTTATTAATATTATTAGTTTAGTAATGAGGCCTAATGTGACAGGAGTTGATATGAAGTGAGAGTAAATGTCAGTCCTGTTCGTACTTACCCATAATGCAACATTCTTCTGCAAAGTGACACCGACTCATCTCTATTATACACAACAGATTTATAAGTTACTGCTTTCTCTCTATTTTTCTCTCACACACAATCTGTCCCCTGACTGTGTTCAGCTCATTTCTATCCTATATTCCTATTAATGGAACCAATTTCAGAAAAACATAACAAATCAAAATGAACTATGAGTCATTTTAAAGGCAACATATGCATACGCACATTATTCTAATACGGATCAAACCTAACAATTAAAACTATAACCAAACAATTATTGTCTCACTCTCGTGTCCCTCTGTGTCACTAAAAACAGTAATATGAGAATCAGAAAGAGTGTGAGTGACAGACAGAGATAGTTTCCGTGTGCCCACGTCTTTTCAAAGCATTAGCAATTTTAGTTTAATCATGGTGGTGGTATCATGTGCTTTTTTGACTCAGTATTTAAACTCAGTGTCTATTTCATTTGTATTTCACCAGAATAATTTCTAACAGCATAACCCAGATTTCTTCATTCCCAGAAATACTTACAATAGCTCTCTGTGTGAAGTATTGGTGCATAAATTACCAAAAATCATTACTGGAGCAAAAAATCATTTCTGCACTTTTGCAGAAATTAGTATATTTTATGCGATGAATGGCTCGCTCAACAAAGAGGGCCAAGTAGTTAAATACCCCCGGGGCTGTTATCATCATTATGAGAACTTTGAGACTCAAGAGAGATTGAAGTGGATCATTTTAGTTGTCCATTAGGAATTTTCCATCTGGACAAAAACCCAACACAGCTGCAATATCTCCAAGTAGAGGCTTGATGAGATTAATTTACTCCAGAAGATGCAATTTATTGTATTTTGAATAATAAGACAGAGGAAGAGAGGAAATATGAACAAGAATATTACAGTATGTCATACAGTATAGTACAGTACAGTACAGTACAGTACAGTATACCACAGAAGACATTGTATGTGACTCTAATGTGAGTCTTATGCACCATCCGCATTAAAGGTCCCTTTCATACATGATCTCAAACAGTAGTTTGCCCATTAATTTGAAGGTTAGGTCAATAAAAGTGAGTTTGTATCTATAAATCAAGCTAAACATACAATGTATTGTATATCAAACTAGCAACATCTGTATTTATGGGTCAAAACAACAACAATTAAAGTATTTTAAGGGGGAATATTTAAGATTTTTCCTGACAATCGCTCCTGTTCTTGAAACACTTTTCCCAGCTCCTGATTTATTTCTAACAGCTTCCCGTTAGAAATAAGCCTATTCCCAAGTGTAACTTAAACCTACAATTAGTCAACAGTTCTGCTGAATCTAAAGCATTTAGCAATACTTTTCATCAACAATTAAGCTGCCAATCTTCTGTAACGGTCAGTTCTGACAAGGTCACAGAGAGGAGCCAAAGGGTTAAAACATGCAATTACCCTTCTGTGGGGTAAGTGGGAGGAGTGGCACACACATAGAAAGTGAGTGATAAAGCGAGAGAAATAGAGAGAGAGAGTGAGTGAGAGAGAGAGAGAGAGAGAGAGAGAGAGATGTAAAACAGGGGGAAATAATTAGTCTAATGGAGAGGAATTAGAACAGTAGCATTTAGCAGAAGCTAATAGAAGCTGAGTAATTGAATTAACTGGCTTCTGAATAATTCTTCTTTCATTCTACCTACTTGCTTATTAAATGGATTTGTCATGGTTAATTTAACCGTCCTCTTCACCTACATTACTCAAATTGTGGTTGAAACTTCACAGTACGTGTGGTGTGGCCGTTTTCCGAGAAATATTGGAATTCTTATTTGATCAATTACATAACAACAGAGGAATACAACAGAATAGAGGTGATAATTACACTTCCTGTCTCTCATTCACTCCTTTGGGGTTTGTCCTGAAGTTTGTGCCAAATTCCACCCACCACCACTCAAACAGTTTGTGGATATTTTATGGTGAGAGCTGGAAAGGTGTTTTTGGTGGCTACAGAGTGTGGGTTGAATTTTACAATGGCATTGTTTCATATTGGCAAAATTCCTTTGTGCTTATGTCTGCCTTACATTGTTCTGTCATTTCTCCCCCTGCACAGAAAGACACACAGCACATATTCAGTCTCAGCAGGAACAGTCAGATGTTGCTCCTGCCCACATCAGCGACTTTTAAGCATGAATATTCTTTGAACACCTGACAAGTTTCTCTCAATCTGATTCAATTCAATTAAGGTTTGTTGACATGACAGTCGGAAAACAGTATTACAAAGAACAGAAGGGTCTGTTTTCACTTAATCCTAACTTTTATTGAGTCTTAGATAATTTAGTCTTGTAAAATAACATTTATTACATGAAAATTTAGATTTTACCACATGAAGGACACTTTTGGTTACCCAGAAGAACATTTTAACAGTGTATTTCAGCTCTGCAGACACTATTAAAAGTACTTCTATTTATACTTTATGTATAATTTTTCTACAAAAGTTCCAAAATATAAAACAGTCCTATATTTCACATATATGAGTTTATATATGAGTTTGTTATTTTAGATGGGGTTCTATCATTTTATCCATATTTTAATCATGGTTTGATGCCATAAAGCCCTTGATGCCAAAACCAACCATTACAGGCTCTAATCTCAATGACTTAATGACAGTAGGTGATGCTGTGCTGTTACAGCCTCCAATGATACGCCCAGAACCGCCCACAGTCCATTCAGTGACTTGGCATTAAGTCTGTGCTATAGGAACTCTCCTATGTACATGAACTGCAATCGGTTTTCTTGACTCTGGTTTTGTCCAGACTGACTATCAGCGCCACTCCAATTTTGTTTCAGCCTCTGCTGAGGACCTTCTGTTGTGGGTGACAGGAGCAGCAGGTCATTCAACACCATGTAGACATTTAAATGAATAAAAGCACCCTGAAATCAATTCTGAAAAGGGGATTATGAGTCATGTGATTCAAAGTCCAGAGGTCTTGGATTACAGTGCAGCGTTTTTAGTAGTGTTAAATAACTACAAATATAAAACACAAAAATATTTCTTAGATAAAACCATGTGTGTTACAAAAGAGCTGGGCCACAACTGAGCAAAGATTAATTTTTTCATATTTAAATAAAGAATTTAAAAATGCGCCTACAACAAGGATAATAGTATAGCTGATTTGTGTATTTGTGATGCATGTGTGACACAAAATACTCACAATCAACCACACACAGACACACACACAATCATAATTAACAGACCAGTAACCATTTTTTTAGTAACCACTTAAACTTTGCCTTTAAGTTCCCACTTTTTTCACATTAAGAGTGTTTCTATGATACCTTGAAATGCTGCTTCCTTAGACAGCTCACTAGGTTTTGGAACACTGCCAGTTGAAATATACATGCACATAACTTTCAGTGGTCCCGGCTGTTTCAGGAATTTTGAATCAAAGCTCCATTTGTTACCTGACCTTTTACACACAGCTCCGAAAACCAAATTCCCAAAGGTCACAATATGTTCCCTGAATGAAAAACCATCTTGGTATTACAGTACTTAAACCTCCTTCTGTTATCAAGGGTTCCTTTGGATCATCTCCCATTTTAGCGGGAAAACAGACGCTGAAAATTGTAGGAGTGTTTGCAATTCCTCATGGCAGAATACTGTTTTTTTCCAGATAAAGCCAAAATTGGTGTGTTTCAGCTTTTATCATTCCAGCCCACTAGGGAGCAGACATCTGTGTCTGCACAGACATCCTGTGCTTTTCCAAACCAAATTGAGGAATTTATGAGGTGGAATTTTTAAACAACAGAAGCCAGGAAGAACATATTTTAACCAAAATCTGCTCTGTCTGCATTCATACTTGTTGTCTGTGAGTCAAAATTATATCAACACAGTGGAAGCAATTTCAGTTTCATTGAATTATGTAAGAAGATTACAGTCAGTAAACACTTCACGCAACAAACGGCGCATTCTCCAGATACTGTACCTCCTTCAGAAACACGACAACGTGTGAAAATGAGGTCCATGTTTATCAAGCTGTCAGGGTAACAGGTTTCCTCTCATTATTTTTATATGTAGCTGTCTCATCATGTTTCTGTCAATCCCATTATAAGTAAATACCTTCCATCTGCTCACTTTTCATATGCAATAATGCTGCAATGCAATGTTCACAGTGAGTGGTTGAAGGATGTAGAATACATTGAAATTCAGGCCGTGTTCTGTATCCAATGAACCTCATAAAAACAGATTTCAGCACAGGAAGGGGGCAGGAAATATTTTGGGGCAGTGACAGACAATGGCTTTGGGGTAAAGGGGCATGATCCTAAAATTCCAGCTTGAGAATGCCAAATACATCTGCTGTGTAGATTTGGCAGTGAAAAGCACTTCAGAACATGCTTTTGTGCCACTTTTTTAATATAAAGAACGGCAGTTTTGACTTTTTCCTTACATAATGTACTTTGTGATTACTGCATAGAAGCCTATATCCACCCTTATCTGTGCTTGGTTTGTTTCATCAGGGATCATGACAAGCTTTTCTTTCCGTATCTTCACTAACTATTGATGCTAGGCTGTTTCTTGGTAACATCTTAAAAATTACTTATTTTGGGGGGGCGGGGCAATGTCCACCATATAGCTTTATCTGTTAATTAATGCAGTGTGATGTCTTTGTGAAACCAGTGAAGCTGAGAGGAGCTATTTATTACTGTCTGGAGAAATGGGAAGTTAAGCTCTTATTCACTTGCAGTATGGTAGAATTTACACATATGTGGCCTGTTTTAGTTTAGAGCTGGTAATGACTAACTACAATATGAATCTCACGTTTTTCTCTTTTGTATTCTTTTTTTGTTTGTTTTGGAAAGACTAAATAAGAATTACTTTCATGTCACATGTTCTTACCCAACCAAAAAATATCCCAGATGGGGTAATAAGTGTCTTTCCATGATGAATAACCATGACAAGAGATAAAAAAGGAACAAAAAAATATTCTGTGTAAAACAGCCAGTGCTTTATAGAAACATATTGGCACATATTACATAATAACATACTACAATTTATAGCAAAACCACAGTTAAAACTTCAGCATTGAGAAACATTGAGGAGAAAAGCTGTTTTAAACAAAAAAGTTCAGTTTTATTGTGCCAGAGCTTTGATATATATTTGTATCCCATGTGTTTGTGCTTGTAAAAATGTGTCTGAAAGATTAATTTAAAACACATTTGCACAATCATCTGGAATCCATTTTTCATGCATATCAACACACGCATACACACACAGACACACACACACATTCAGAAGAGGCCCAGGAGAGACATTTAGAACATGGCCGACTCCCAGAAGTGCAAGTAGGCACAAGCCAGTATAATTATAAATGACAAAGAGATAAATCCAGTATTACCAGTTCTCAGTTACAGTACACTGATGTAGAGTTATAATGTGCAGCTACATAATGAACTGTATGTGGCAGCCCTGAAGTCTGAACCCTAGTACAGCTGCCCTGATGTGGTGAGGTTGTCCGTTGATATATTAATGCAAACATAAGTATTCATAAATAATTAAGCTGTTGATGACAAACCCAGTTTGTTTGGCAAATCATTACACAAGCGTAGTAATAACTGAACTCCACGCAAGATTCAGGAAAAGCCTGTTTTTGGCACATCACAAGTAGCTATTTTTTTCTTTGAGCAAATAAAGACATGAAAAGAAAATGGTTTAAACTTTACTGAATATATAAAAAACATCCTCCTTTGAGGGGAATGATGCCATGAACAAAATGTGTTACCGAAGATTTAAGACACTTGGCCAGACAGTCGGTTATTCCATTGTTGCGCAACAAACTTCCAGGAAGTTTTTGACCTTAAAAAAAAGCACAGGAAGGCAAACACTGTGCCTTTTAATAGACACAAAGTTAACAGTCATCCTGGAGTCCCACATTGGACTTTATCCATAATCAAAACAACCACCTCTTCCCAAATCCAAACCCCCACTGGGCTGTGGGCAGGTCAGGAACTCATGAATAAATTCCTCTTACACATGTGCATACACACAGAGTCAAACAGGCGAGAGACAGCCTCACTCCCACACAGAAATGAAAACAGATTCAGATCTTCAGATCTAAGGAAGATCAGGAGCTAGTTTTGATGATCACACTGCCTTGTTAAACTGCTATTCAGGATATGACAAGGATTACTGGCAAAGTGAATTCCGGAATAAAATTGCATTTCTAAAATCAGTCATTTCAACAGACTGCATCTGTTTCCTCAACGAGAGACCTGTGGCTTTAACCAGGGATTCTTGCACAAATTACCGAAAACAAGTCGTCACTTTTTTAGCTGTGAGTATATTTTTCTCTTTCTGAGTTGATGAGTTTAAAAAACTGTTTAACAAACAAAGCTGTTACATTTTAAAAGTCTTTTCTTGCCCTTTCTTGACCTTAATCAGTGTATTTTTCATTATATAAATCTTTGAACTTTAAGAGGAGCAAAATAAATCATAAATATACTGGTGCAGCCAAATATACAGTGTGAGGACCATAATTAAATGTGATTACAATATTACAGCCTGCGGGGGCCAAAAAACAAGCATTTAATCACTCAATCTGCAGCTACAGAGCTTGCAAGCGTTACTAAAATGTTAAAACTTTGCTGTAAAGTTAATGAATTACTTTACATTAGTTATTGCTTTAAGTACCATGAACTAAAAATGAACACAAATTCTGTACAGCATCTATTACTCTGGGTTAATGTTAATTTATAAACATGCTATTTTTCATTGTTAATTCATGTTAATTTATAATACATTCACTGATGCTCATTTATAACATTTTAAATGTAAAAAATGTGTTACTATATGTAGCAGTTAATGCAAGCTATTAACAAACTGTGCCTGCTGTCCTCTCTTTATGTTTTAGAAATGAAGTCAGACTCAGTTGCAATGGCGGATATACCTGCCAAGACTCATAAACAGGAGACTGTGTGTATTTTCGGTACAGGTGACTTTGGGCGCTCATTGGGGCTTCGTTTGGTCCAGTCGGGGTATAATGTTGTATATGGATCCAGATACCCCAAAGACTCCCAACTACTGCCTAAAGGTGCAAAGGTCATGACTCATGCAGACGCAGCCCGTGAAGCGCAGCTGATATTTGTGGCTGTACAGAGGGAGCATTATGGATTTTTGAGTTCACTGGCCTCTGATCTTGAGGGAAAGGTGCTGGTGGACGTCAGCAATAACCTCAGGAGGGGAATTTACCCAGAATCCAATGCGGAGTACCTGAGCACGCTGGTTCCAGGGGTGACTGTGGTCAAAGCTTTCAATACCGTTTCAGCTTGGGCGCTGCAGTCTGGAGGACTGGATGCAGACAGACAGGTAGGCATGCATGCTTGCGTAAATGTACAAAAATAAGCACACGCTGAAGTGTTTTGCACAAACAAAGCAATCCAGCCTCCAGTCTACAGCCCCATCCAAACAAATTAGCTTGAGAATTATGAAGACAGAAAGTAACCAGGGAAATTCTCATGTATCAGTCCCAACATTTTGTTAATCATTTAAGCAACAAGGGTCAAAACAGAGTAAAACTGTTTTGAACAGAGAATGGTTGAAAATTTGATGACTCAAGATTCACTACTAACAGCTTAACACTGTTTCCAACCAAACAGCCCTAAATGAAGACATGCAGTCTTAGGTGTTTGTAAGAATATATAACACAGTTCTTTAAGTACTTGAAAAAGACAACCAACATATCTTTGCACTCCATATTAACTCTACTGTATGTCTTCCGAGAGACAGCTAGATACCAACATAAAACAAAAAATATAGTATAGTATAACTGCACACATGAACAACAATAAAAATACACATATGTTCTGTAAATGTGCCTTTATTCATGTCATAACGCTACATTAGCTGCCCATTTCCTGTAAAATATGGCCGCTTCCTTCCTGCTAGCTAAGTTAAGACTTTTTAGTTTGAAACTCACAGGTGGTGGAAAATCTGGCCAGATGGAATCTGAGCTCTCGCAAACTATTATTATCATCATCTCTCTGTTAGTGCGTATGTTCTCTGTCACACTTATGTGTGTCTGAAAGTGTGTGTCTAAATAAAAATTAGCAGAGCAGTGTATTCGTTATTATCTGTAGTTTTAATTATAATTTCTTGTTTTGTTTTTTTTCCTTAAAGACCAACTGTCACAAACAAATGTGAATGCTCTGGCTTATAAATTCATAACAATTCCCAGAGCATATTTAAAAACGTGTGTTTTGTGCAGAATGTTTTGTAGATCAATAAAATATGACAACTTGTTAGAACACAACTTGTTAGAATACACAACACACATGAAATTGAGTGAGTAAACATTTGCACAACATCCAAAGGGACATGCTCGATATGATGCAACTATAAATTATTCATTTTGATTTCTAATGCACAGTACATTACGTTGCTTATTTTTTCTTTTAATAAGGTGCTTGTCTGTGGAGACGGGGCTGATGCTAAACAACTGGTGATGGGCATTGCACAGGGTCTCGGTTTCACCGCGCTGGACAAAGGCTCCCTTAAAGCAGCCGCTGATCTGGAAGATATCCCCCTGCAGCTCTTTCCTCTCTGGAGACTTCCTCTGCGCATCGCCATCGGTCTAACCGCTTTCGTTTTCTTCTATGCGCTCATAAGAGATGTTATCTACGAGCGTGTCACCAACGGTAAAGACATCGCTTTTCGGATCATGATCTCGCTGGCCAATAAGGCCTTTCCGATCGTCGCCTTGGTGATGCTGTCGCTGTGTTACCTACCGGGTGCGCTGGCTGGATTCCTGCAGCTTTATAACGGCACGAAGTACCGTCGCTTCCCGGATTGGTTGGATCGCTGGATGCTTTGCAGGAAGCAATTGGGACTTTTAGCTCTGGCCTTTGGTTTTCTGCATGTTCTCTACACCTTAGTTATTCCCATCAGATATTATGTGACCTACAAAAGAAATGTCTACACTATATCATTGGTGAGTTTTAAACACTTTTGAATATCTAAAGCATGCTAATATGGGCCCCCAGATCCATTACCACAAGATAGCACCTTTAAGCGCCTTTAAATGGGGTTTACTTTACATAAATATAAAAGTCATCATTTATTCTTCTTGTTATTGTAAACCTGCTGGAACAGAAAAGATGAAATGTCACACTCCTGTTTTTCATACAACAAAAGTCTATAATGATCATGTCTGTCAAACTCTAAAAGGACAAAAAGCAAAAAAAGTATATATTTATTCTATTTTCCAAGTAATCTGAAAGCATACAATAATTTTGTGTAAGACTGTCAAAAGTCATATGAGCTTTAAATCTTTGGTCATTTTTGACAGTCACTTTTAACTTTACATGGAAAAGACCTGTATGAACATTTTTCGAAATTCTCTTTTTATGTTTCCACTAAAAACAGGTTTAGAACAACATGAGGGATAATCCAAGTTAATAATTACATAATGTCTATTCTTGGGTGAATTTGAAGATGCCTATTACAATACATTATAGCTGTATGTAAATGTATTCAGTTGGGCCTATGTGTTGGACATATGTGCACACGACATTATTAGCCTGGTTAATTAAGGTTGATGCTTTTTTGCAGATTAAAGGTAACGTAACCTATGAGTTTGACAACACATTAGCCTGGCGTGTCGATTCCTACTATTCCATGGGAATTCTTGGATTCGGGCTGTTTATCCTTTTAGGAATCACATCCCTTCCATCTGTGAGCAACTCACTGAACTGGAGGGAGTTCAGATTTATACAGGTATTACATCCTATCGTGCATCAATTTGATTGGCACTGTCAGATATATTATTATTAGTAGTAATTTGATTACAAATGATAAAGCATTAAACTTATATATGTGGACTACGTTGGTTATTTCTGTATTGCTTTTCCTCTGTGCTGAGAACTGAACTGACATCTATTATATAATCAGATTTAGGTCTGTAATCACATTACACACCAGAACAAGAGACTCCAGTAGGAACTTAAAATTTCAATGTTAACTTTTTCATGAAACTCCTTATATAGAGAATCCTCATAAAGAGGGCTTATATAAAGAGACTGTACACTCACAATCATGTTTTTAAACTTCCTCTTCTCTATACAGTCTAAACTGGGCTACGTGACCCTGCTGTTCTGCACCCTCCATGCATTTCTCTACGGCTGGGACAAATTCCTGAAACCTTCATTATATAGGTGGTGGATGCCCCCTGCGTACATGTTGTCTCTGGTGGTCCCATGTGTGGTTCTGATACTAAAGCTCATTCTGATCACTCCGTGCGTGGACCACAAAGTCACTCGCATTCGTCAAGGCTGGGAACGACAAAACAAGATGTCAAAGAAGACCGGCCAACCGCTAATGGCTTAGCCGCCTTTTTAAAAACGGTGTTTTGGAGTTGCTGTAAACTGTATTGCAACTGAAATCGAGACACGGCCTGTTACAACAATACGGCTTGCAGTGCCAACACTCTGGTCAAGATCAGATAGAGAGCGAGAAACGATTGGTTTTGACCAGACAGAGAGCTAGAGAGGGTTTGGCTTCTCAATACAACTCAACTTGCCGGTAAACAGCAGTTTTCAATTACAGTTAACAGACTCTAGCACTGCTGATCTCACATTAATCCATATATCTGACAAATTCTATTTAAAAAGCAGTTTATTCCTGGGATGCATTAAGTAGTTTTATATACATACATATTTTATAACCATAGATTCCATAGTGCATTACATCATAATCTAGATCAGCTAAGTTCATGTAAGACATCTTCTCTCCTCTTTAGGGAACACAAAGCTAGCCGAGGTGAGGATATCTCCCACGCTCGTTTATTAGAACACACTTTCCCGTATTGTATAAAGCACTTTTACTTGTCTTTTTATTACCTGTTCTTCTGAGCTATTTCCTCTCAAGAGCTTCCCAGTGGGCTTTTCTCTTTAGATATTATCGATCCAAAACTAAGCAGCAACTTCCTTCTTGATCTGTTTCTGGATTTCCCATCTGCCGGAAAGCTCTTCGTTCTCTCTCCTGTTAAGAATAAAGAACCTGTCAATCACATGAGCATTCAGGTGTTCCCGCTCATGGATGGTTCTTTATGTATAGTGCTTTTATGAAGAACTGCCGGCTTCAGAACCAAAATAGCAAGGCACATTTTGTGCCGTATATCACTGAAAGCAACATGCGCACAAAATTGAAGAAAACTTATGACGTCACTTTTAAAAATTAAAAAAAGTCAATTTTTTATCATAAATGTTGGATATTCACCAAGATATTATTTTTGTATGCCTTAATATCAAATATAAAACATCAGAATGCAATATTAAGTTTAGAAAAGCATATTAGTCTGATTTAAATTTGCATTAAGATTTCCTAAGAATAACTCATACGGATGGTTGTTTGGAAAAGAATAGCCATCACTAGCAGTGTATCTTATTGGTTTATTATATAAACTAATACAGTGTGTTTCAATGTATTTGTTTATAAAACTGTTTGATCTTTTTTCAGACATTCGTAATGAGATGGTCTGAGTGTGTACTATGTTAATTACTGTTAATTACTTCTCCCTTATTATAATCTTAATTTACCAGACCATTTTCTACCCACATACTGTAAGAACATCTGTACACTGTTATTAATTAATGAGACCCATTGTGATTGATATTATAATGTAGCTCAAATAACATTGAATGGCTGTATCTATGACCTGACATTTAAAACTGAATTCCGAGTTGAATTATTAATAAAATGTTATTATCATAACCATTTAAATATATTAAATAAAGAGTTTAATAATTAAAGCAAAATAATTAACCCACCATTAAGATAGTTTTAAAATACTTTGGTT